>JAWQRP010000164.1:0-37651 GCA_033557875.1 Quadriops clusia | reverse complement strand
AATGGATCACAATGAACTCACAAAACCTTTCACTCGGGACCGCGCCCAACACTCGGATCCTGTCATCTAAGCTACCCCTAGTGACTACCGAAGACTCTCTCTGTGGTGACTCTCTGACTCTCTCTCTGTGGTGACTCTTGTGAACGACGGCCCGTCGCTAC
Organism: Quadriops clusia; assembly: GCA_033557875.1. Taxonomy (NCBI): domain Eukaryota; kingdom Metazoa; phylum Arthropoda; class Insecta; order Coleoptera; family Hydrophilidae; genus Quadriops; species Quadriops clusia. The sequence goes on along the minus strand of JAWQRP010000164.1, from coordinate 37,490 downwards.
CTGACTGCCTGCTCACAGGAACGCTACCTCCGACCTTCTCAACTCTCTCGGCTCCCGAAGACCACTTCGATCGACTGTTTTTTCTACCTGACTTTCTGCCGCAGCGACCTTCTGAAGACTCCCGCTCCCTTGCGAGACGCTCGCGCGACTTGACTCCCTGTTCACAAGTCTACTGCTACCGAAGACCGCTTTGATCGATCGTTTTTCTACCTGACTTTCTCTGACCGTTTGACTGGCTGTCTCTCGGCCAATGAGAACCGTTCCCGCTCTTCGCATGAAGAAAGACCAATCACCGCGCCAACCCTTCATCACCGGGCGACCAATGGCAGCGTTGGTACCGATCAAGCGAACTTGCGGAGATTTGGCCCAAAGCCGGCGCACATGTTTCCCATTAGGGCGACTTTAGCCGTTTCCGTTTTCTCTAGGCGTTCTTTGAATAGGGACATCGTTGGGAACATGCTTTGTATTTTGAACAACTGTTCTTCGGACGTTCTTGACACTGGAAATATTTTCCAGATTCCGATGCCATATGGCGCGGGCAACATCTCCATATTTTGATAAGGCCCTAATTGACATGGATGGCATAGCCTATCTTCATACTGTCACACTACTTTGAACCTCAAGACTGCAAGCAGCAACATAACTAGCGACAGTCTATAAGATCAGGTCAATTCCTCAACTTTACAATCTTAAAAAAAATATTTGCAAGAGGAGTCCAAATGAGAATTGCACACGTTCTAGAATCACCCGATTTGCAAAAATCGGGCTCCCGTCTAGTACCGTTTATAAATATGCATTTGATTCCATAGTTTAATAGTGCTGCATTGATTTCTTTTGACGTAGGACACATAGATTTTATCCTCTACTTTGTGAATATTTGTGTAAATTTCTTGTACTCCGATATGTGTTCTGTTAATGTTGTTGAATATGTAAGCGTCGATATGTGTTGCAATTCTAGCAGTTTGCCAATCAACTAGCTCGAAACCGAAATTAGTCGAGTCAAGTTATCGAGGCCAAAGAAATTGTGGAAAACTGTCGTTGGTGCCAGAGATTTAGAATTTGTTATTATTATAGGTTTTGTATTAAACTTTCAGGTCGGAGTAAAGGTGCAAATCATCTTACTTTACATAATACTTTAATAAGAGGTATTAAAATGAACTGGTTACATCAATCAACCCAATTGGATGCCAAAGGTCTGGTGTTGTCTAGGGCCTTAATATATGTACACTAAAAACACACACTTAAGAATAAATATATTTCTTCGAGCATTTTTTATTTATTTAAATAATTCATTTCTCTCAGTACTATAAATAATTATGAGTTTAAAAGATTCAATTTATCAAAAACATTGGGAATTTATGAGTAGATATGTATTAATATAATATGTATGTGATAAATGCATGCAATAATAACCTTTCAGGTCGATAAGTGCAGTATTTGTCTATTTTATTTTGTACAGTCCCGTGAAGGCAAATATAAATCTCTTAAAAAAGTAAAAATGAAACATCTCGTGTAAAACCCACAACCGTATCAATATTATGCAATTAAAAGATATATATAACTTCAGATATTTATGGAAACAATTAAGTTATTTGAAGGACAATCGTTCATGAATGTGAAGGCAAGCTATTGAAATTTGGGTGCGCGCCCAATGTAAATGCTGTTCCACGCATCGGAAATTCAACTTCTCACTATTGTTAGATACATTTAGTTTACATTCGACGTCGTCATTCGGTTTGTTTTATAACTTGGTATATCAAGGGTGTCCATAGTTGTGGGACAAAATTATGGAAAGTGGAATTTCAAAATGCCGTCTGGGAAAACATGAATCACTGCATGATTTTGTGTAGACGCCGGCAATTCCCACAGATGATGACGTGCTTATCAGCAACATGTTCGAAGATAATTTTAGTTGGATTCTGACAGTCGAGGTGCGCGTTTCGGTTGTGGAGACGGCCAGTGAAGTGTGCGTGGTTGACCAACTAGTTTGACCAGTAATAAGCATAATAATCAACACAAGAGCACTGTTTTATTGAATTCATTCATCAATTTTTGTCGTGAATTTTGTTGCGTTATCACATCTATTTGGATAGATAACGACCTACAATGTTGTTGCACCATCTACCTTTGCTAATTTTGTTACATTCAGCGACTTCTCTATTTACAATAGATGTAAGTAAATTTTTAACTAATTTTTGGTGCGTTAAGAGGGCATAATGCGTGGCATCTCTCAAAACAGGTGTCCTTTAACTGTCAGTGTTAATCGCAAAGAGCAATATAAATCCAGCAAAATATTAATTATGTTTTTGTAATTATTATTGCATAATGCATAATATATTTATTTACTTGCACATACGAGGATAATAACATTGTTGAATTGCTAATTCTTTATCTACTGAACGAGACAAGCATTGGAAAAACCTGTCAAATCCAAGGATCTACAAATTTTATATTTATTTATTTCTTTTTGTTTGGGTGTATAATGATAGGTATTATTTAATTGAATTTTACTCTTTCCATCTTGCATATCTGGAACGGCTACAATTTAAAAAATAATAATTAATCTTTAAACACAGAATATCTCTAATACTCTTTAGGAGACGTAAGTTTATACATCTAATATATTAATTCAATATTCTGTCTGTCTGTGGATCGGTAGATCTGTGGATCTGTGGATTTGTGGATATGTCTGACCGTCCGTAACGAAAATTACACTGATAAAAATGAATAAATTGATTTATCAAATATCAGTTTGTTTCCAATTCGTATATACAAGGCAAATAATGAATTGCATGGACTTATAATAATGTAAGGTATCCTATCTTATTTATTGGTGAAGATCTTAAAGCACATTCGCAACTTTAAACGATAAAAAATGTTTCAACAACTAATAGTTTGTGATGTCAAGCGATCGTTTTTCTCTGTGTAGCGAAAAAATTACCCAAAATGCAGCCGCTCCGTCGGTAAGAGCTTCGAATAGTTGATAGTTAGGTTAATAAAATAATTAAATGTCATTTGTGACAGCGTCAAAGTCAAGATATTATACTTAAAATTCGGCGACGCGACACCGTCGACCACGGCCTTGAATAGTGCAAAATTAGGTTAGGTAAATACAAAATGTTAAACAGTATTTGGAGATGCTTAGGGTAATCTGATTTTAAAACCATTTCTTCAAGTCTGTAATTTAAAACGGGGCGTCCACCAAAGGACGCCAATAATGAAGAGAAGAAGTCGGCAGTAATAGCGACAGTCTATAAAATCAGGTAAATTCCTCAGCTACACAATCTTTAAAAAAATATTTGCTAGAGGAGTCCAATTAAAAATCGCACACTAGTACTAGTACTTTAATAAGTGTCTAATGAAGTATATTAGTGCTTACACCGAGATTCCTCATTTTACGTAAAGTTATATTTACTACAAGGTTATTATCATTATTAGGTCCTAGCAATAGTTTAACGAGATTGAGTTTGGATGTAAATTTACTTTTTTAAAACAATTGATAACTCTGTTGCTATTAAAAAATTATGCCGAAAAAAGAAAAACGTATTAGTATACACAAAAGAATTGTGGTTTTCGTTACTTTTTAAAACGGATAATATTATCCGCATGTGGTTAAAATACATCAATTTATCAACATATGAAATAAAGGTAGTTTGCAGCTTAATTTTTAAACTACAATTGATCAATCAATTTATTTCTTATTTAATGTTTATTACCTAAAATAGTCATAATTATGCTAATGTACAATAATTATAGAAAAAAGTTATGAAAGATGCTGTGATAAATGTTGAGCTTTGTTATAAAAATTACTATGCATTTTGACATGAGGATAATTAATAATAATCGCAGTAGTATTATTGATCAGTTAAATATTTCTACACAATTTATCGAAGACAGGTTTCTATGCATTTAGAAGATAAGATAATGTTTATAATCGTTGAAAAGATTTTTGGATAACTAGCCTAAAAAATAAAAAAAAATCAAAAAGTATTATCCATCATAATAGCAATGTAAAACGCGAATTTAAATTTAATACAATGTTTACTTTCATTTTCATTCAATTGTATACATTGCAAGATGTTTATAACTCATATGTTCTTGATAACTTTCATACGTCCTCGTTGCCTTTAAACTAGCATCTGTTAATTTTTTCTTCGCCGATAATTTACTTGTGGTTTACGTTACTAGATTTAGGTTCTAAAATATTTATATTTGTTTCAGACGTATCTTATATGTATAACAAAAAAGAAGGTCAAACCTTTCTTGATTGATAAAATAATAATTGATTTTATAATATTTATCAAATTTTTAAATTTTGATTTTAAGTTCTTATATCATTCAAAATTTGTAAAGCGATTCTATTAGGTAATTGTTTAAGTAAAATCATTTCATATTAACATTTAATAAATGTCAAGATTGATTAAGGTCATTCTGAATCTACTAACCAACAGTCCTTAGAATCAAAACAGATCTTCATTATCTAAATTTTATACTCCTATATTAATACATAATTATGAATACAATATATGAGAAAGTCGAGTGGAGACCACTCTATTCTAATTTATTACTAATATTTTGTAAATTGGCAAAAATTAAAATAATATTGCAACCGTTTTAAATCTAGATTTTACGGTAAGATGTTTCCGGCGGAAAAATCGTTATGGTTTGAACAATAGATAAGAAAGGGTTATTTCAACTAACCGTCTAGATTATAGACGTTTTGCAATCGTGACATGTGAAATTAATTACACATTTGATGGTAATCCCACTATAGCCACGGTAAATTGTATTTCGATACCACATTATTGACAAAACGAATTTTTAATGTAATGTATTCATTTAAAACTTTCTTTTATGCAGTCCTAAACAATAACATTATAATTTATTTTGATCATTATTATTCCAACGCGCAACACACAGAAAATATCCACACTTTGGTGAGTTCTGTAATTATTTCTTTGACAAATTTCAGTTAAATTAAACACACAGTTCCAATGCAATGTACTCGTATGCACGTACTCATGCCTATACATTTTCCAAATCAGAATCTGTAAGAAATTGTATTTATTTATTTGTTGTGGGAAATAAAAGTCAAACTACCTATTTAATTTCAACATTTCGCCGAAGCATACCAGATTTAATTTGTCACTTTATCTAAATTGTCAAAGTAAACTTAAACCAAAAATGATTTCTACATTTTCAAAATTCTCCTTTGGTATACCTAGATTCCTCTTTTTGCGATCTAAAGTTCTAATTTCGTTTCTACATTCGGTTAAGTATTTGTTTGTCTTTGCACAATCGTGGAAGTAACGGTTTTCCCGTTCCTGTTCGAGCTAACTATACAATGTTATTTCCATTTTCTTCCTACTACTATCTATAGTAGATAGTCCAAATTGTGAGATATTTTTTAATTGTTATGCTCTTTTAAGTCAGATTTATCCTCTCAATTTTATTCAATATTTAACCATTTTTCACAGAGAAATTTCAATGTTAATGAAAAGTAAGGAAGTATTTATTAACAAATATTATTATTAACAGGTATGTGTGAATAAATGACTCACAAAGATTAGTTCATACCAATGTGCAATTTTGTAAATACATATTGTATAGGTGTTGTTACCATTCGTAGGCATGTGTATATTCAAAAGTTAAATGATAAAATTGTTATCTTACTTAAGTTTTGTAGAGATTATTGTGGACAATGTGTTTCCAATAATGTTCAAACCCCTTATCTATTTTGAGTTTGAATAATGAATTGTTTATAAAAAGTTAGTCGTGCGTGTGGCACAAATGTTTTCTTTCCCGTAATTTAATTTAATTTGGGCGCCACCCATTATTTGAAAGTACTATTAGCAATGATCCAAGAAAGTGTTATTTGAAACATAAACAATATTATCTAATCTGTTTAAACACTTACTGCTATTAGTGACATATTTGCTTTCCAGTTATCTCATGTTTGCGGTATACTTGAATATTTTTACAAATGATCCTTATATCTGGCTACGTTACACATAGAGATGAAACGATCTGTATTTGTTTTTATTACAAACATATGTATGTACTTATTAAATATGTGGAACCTAGGAATTTAACCTTGAAAATACAAAATTTGATGTATCAACAAAAAATATTTGCACATAAAACTTTACTTATAAAATATTTCAGGTGGATTATATTCAACTGAGTGGCATTTCCAATAGCTCTGGATTAAAAACCGGGCCTATTTTAGTGATTAACAATCGAGTGATTTATATTACAAATATTAAACCATCTGATAAATGTAAAGATGCAGTCTTTTGGGTAGGAACAGAGAAAGCTCCTGACCAAAATGGGCAAGTTATACTCGATGAAGAGGGTCGAGAAGCAAAATTAGATGATTATGGTGGAAGAAGTGTGTACTTTAAACTGAAGGAAGGTTTATCTATAGAAAATTTTGGCTATGTAGGTGCCTGGTCTAGGGCGTCGAATAAAAGTTGCGGGCATATTGATGTGCCCCATAATGTAAGATATCCAGAATACAATAACTTTTATAGAAAAAAAGTAAGTTCATATTCTTTATTTTTATTTTTTACTGCAGGTTACAAAATTGATTTGTTGTATTTTCAGGAAGATCGAAAAATTATAGTGCGGTTACCAAAATGCTGTTCTCTGGATAAAAGATTAGTTGCTGTTGATGCGGGCATTCAGTGTGTTGAGAATAGCTCAAACAGTATTTCCGCGGAATTTAAGATTCTTAAGCATAACGAAACCCATGTTGATGATTCACCTTTAAACAGTAGCAATTACATTATTGAGCCTTTTGAGCATAATGCGTGTACAAAGGATAGGTAAGCTGAGATATTTGCCTTTATTATCAATAAAATGTTAGAACGTAATCCCAGAAATGAAGAAATTAATTTTTACAGATATATTGTAGAAGATGCAGATTACACCATTTTACAAAATGGATCTTTAATATTATTTTATGAGAAACAACATATTCAAAGTATTGACAATTTTTGCATTGAATTATTTAATGAGGAAAAATATTATATCTTTCAATGTTACCATGATAAGGCAGTAATACCTTCAGGGGTTGTAAAGTTCTACGAAGTAGGTAAGGTTCAGCAACAAAAAAAAATTTAATTTATAAATATAGGTATGTACTCATAAAAGTATTTTTTTTCAGGGTTGATCATCTCTTTTATTCTGTTAATTACAACAGTCATATGTTATGTAATAATTCCTGACTTACACGGACCAATTGGATGCAACGTAATTGGTTATGCTTCTTCTTTGGCAATTTGCGTGTTGCTACTCATCATTGCAATTACTTCAGACTATCCCAGCATTAATATAGGTAAAGTACATTTCAACAATTTTGAGTTTAGGCATGTGAATCTAAGGTTTTAAATAGAAACCGCGATTTTTGTTGTCCTTATTTAGATCATTTCTTGGTTTTATCTAAATCACGGTCTAAAGTTAGAACCATTTGCGACACATGCATTATTAGAATCAATTGACTTAAAGTTCAATGTAATATTTCAGGTCGTGCGTATCATAGCGTATTATTCATGAGTCTAATTTGGTACTCTTTAATCAACTACGAATTGTATTATATGGTAAAGTAAGTATTGCTCATATGTTTTATTGCATTTGATCAAAAGCAAAAAAAGTCCCGGAACCTCTAAATAACTTCTAAAAGGTTTGAAATATTGGATTGAAATGTGCATGTAAATGTATGTTTTTAGTGTCGTCTTCTAAATTGTTTGATGCTATTAAAACCCTGCAAATTTCAATTGTATATTTCAAACCGTTCAGAAGTTATTTAGGAATTTCGGAACTTTTTCCTCACCCTGTGTACAGGGTGGTCCAGCTAAGACGGTCCACTTAAATTACAGCGTTATTAACAAAAATACTCAAAATGAGCAGCGGAAAAAAGGATATTACAAAAAAATTTGCATCTTTATGATTTTTACAGTGTGATGTACGTATGCGCGAAAAGTAGAAGAGTTAGACCAAAATTTTATTGGGATTTTTTGTAGCTCTTTATGCTTAGAGTAAATCCTAAAATTTTGGAAATTATGTCCTTGTTAATAACGCTGTAATTTAAGTGGGCCGTTTTAGCTGGACCACCCTGTATAATTTCCATCTGTTGCAGGTTTTATGATAGGGAGTACTCCCGCTCGCAAAATAAACGAATAAAAATAAATATCAGCATTAGTTTAGTGTTCTTTCTTGTTGTTGCGGTGGCCCATTTTGCAATTAAAAGCTCAGCAATTTTACCCCAATATGTGAGCCATAATCAAGAAGAGAAAATAACAGAAGGTAAGTTACTTTATCTAATATCGGTATGTATTTACATATTGCGGTAAAAAAGGGCTATAAATTAACAAGTTTGATAATTCGTCGGTTTATTTTCAAAATATTGTACATCAATTAGTTCATTTATCGTAGACGTCGTTCAGTGTGAGAAACCAATGTTAAATAAGTTGTGAAATTTTGTATTAAAATTTGGTTAATGAAAATAGCTCGTAATTGAAATGAACTGTTTCTTTTGCTCGTAATCGTCTAGTACGCTAGGCTTGTGCACGGAGTATTTGGCATGATAAACGAATTATTTTCCTGAAACACATTCTGTCGATACAGGTTTGTATGTAAATACTTGGCGTGGGTTATTTGAATTCAGATAACATGGCTGACTTCGGAGAACTAACGTAGGTTTCAGCGGGCCGTTTGAATTTTGATAAGATGGAGTCAATTAACGATGAACGATGTTGCTTGGTACACTCGGTTTTAATTTCAAATGAAATTGCACTTTTCATGAACTAAATTGATTTATTTAAGGCTCTTATTGTTAACTTTCACTTTGATACATCTTTTTAATATTTGTTTTGATTCAAAATGAACCATTTGAAAGATTTGTTCGTTTTGTTGAATATATTGTGTTTTTGTTGTGAAGGCTAACCCATTTGCAAAAGACTTTCCAACGCCCATTCTAACTGCCCTAATTAAATCAGGTAATTGTTCCAACCTGTTCGTTATACAACACAAATATTTTGTTAAATTATAACCTATGGGACCTTAATTTACTTCTCAGTACTACTTATTTCAAGCTAATTGATGATTGACTGAAATAATTTTTAACAAATTTCTCAAATGGTATTCAAATTGATTGTTGAAATGTGTTGAAAATTATGGCTCTTGTGACTTTACGCAATTTATGTGTGTTATTTATGTATTTTGCTTTTTCTCTACTTTAATTGTATTACTTTTGCGATTATTTCACAAAGTGAAACCACAGATTATTACTACTTGTTTTGAATTTGGAATAACCGACTGGTGTCTGAGACACTGATTGAACAATGGGATAAAGAACTGTGACCTCTCTTCTGGACCAATTTCTGGTCACCCACTAATTTCAGGATATCGACTGTTTTTGCTGGACCCCAAACTTTGAAGTATACTTCTCACCCCCATTTGATGCCTGAGACCACCCTCTGTGTCTTCCCTCCTTGCCGTTCCACACGAATTTCGGGAAAAGCATTTGCTTTTCTTGGAATCTTTGTTAATATTTTTGCATGTGATAGGTAATAATTAATTATTCTTAACTGCAATTTCAATTGAACGAATCTGTTTAATTTAATAAAGTTGTACTATAATTTTTAACCAAAATAGTAATCCAACTCCAATGGATAAATAATCCATTGAATATTTTTATTTCTGAGATTAATGCGAACTTCGAAAAATCAAAACAAAGGAACGAAACGTGTTAAGCATGAATGGTTATTAAAGTTGGAAGGGAAGACTAAATTTAATTTTCGGGTAGGTTGAAATACAGCCCTAATATGTATATGTCTAAAATGTTGCTAGAGTATTAGAAAATTGTGTTTTAAACCAAAACTGCACAGAAATTAAATGTTAACAAACGCCTTTGAAATATGTAAAATTTCAAAACGAAGTCTAAAAAGAACTATTACTTTTAGCTGGTCTTTTGAATGAATAAAATTACATAGGTAATTATTTTCAGGAATGATGGTGCTGTACGGGCTCTATTTTGTGATTGTCATCCTAAACACCCTAGGCTTCATATTTTGTCATATAAGAATATCAAGTAACAACAAGAAAACTGGAGATGTAAGTTGGAGCATACTGAAGAGTAAATGTACAGGAGTGTAAGTATGCTTACTTATCTACGGTTTAACAATTTTTGTTTGGTAAACTTCGTATAACGTATGTTGGTCTTTTACAGATTTCGAGCAACTATCATATTGCACATCCTTATAATAGTAGCAATAATTGCGGAATTGCTTACTCATTTTCTAGAGCCCAATAACGGATTGTTAATAGCCTTAAACACTTTACATGCAATTCAGGGCGTATTTGTATTTTTGATCTATATAATTCGAAAGCCAATAAAAAGCAAAATTATGAAATTTTGGAATAATCGATGTGGTACTAAAGGGAACCAGAATACAGGACAAAATGAAACTGAAACACCTCTTACTCAACTTTCTATTGGTAAAGAATATGGATCCAAGTGAAAATTATTATATTTGCATAAATTTATGTAAATATAGGAAGAAATTAATGATTGTGATATGTTATAGTATTTTCTTACTCGCCATTTAAACAAAATGTCCATATTCCAAAGTTACTAAGAATTAATTCGTTTAAATGCCATTATTCACATTAACAATGCAAGCGAGTTATACATTGGAAATTTTTTATCTATGGCTTTAAAGAACAGGAGAATATTTGAAAGACTGCTTTCAAAATATAGATTTATTGAAAAATGAATATTATAAAGAAATGATGTTACGTTGAAAAGTACCTATACAAAGTAAAGCATTCAGTATTCAAATAACGTAACAAGTGTGCCAAATGTTACTTATAAGTTTTAAGATTAATTTTATGTTTATAGTTTTTTTACAATTTGTATTATATTATTAATTGACATTAAATATTATTGTGTCTTTGTAAACTACTATTCTTTCCTTTTTGTAAGCTGCCTTTACTTATAAGTTTTGTATATTTATTCACCTTTATGTTATAACAATTTGCATGATTCGTTTTAAACTAATTCTGATTAATCTTCAATCCATCATTTTGTATTATTTCAAATTCATGTGTGTTTTAAATATACGAAAAAATTTTTTTGATTATATTCAATATGTATGATGTTATTCCTTTCCCGTATCTGTGTACAGTATTTTGAAACTTTTATGCCCTAATGTAACTACAGTTATGAAACTTTTTACATGCGATGATTCTGCAATGGATAATGTTTATTGTAAATTAAGAAACAAAATCATTTTATTATTTATTCCTCTCCATTTTAATTGTAACAGGATTAATGACGATTATAAAAATATATTTAAGTATACAACATAAGAAACATGTAATAAATTATAGTAGGCTTACATAAAATTAGTTAACAATACATTTTAACAAGTTGTGGTTAAATGATTCTGTTATGTATTAATAAAAATACGTATACAACATTTATAAAATTAAAATAATCATATACATAATAAAATGAGCGGGTGTAAGTGTACACCACATTTTTGACCTAACCTTTATAATTTAATCTAGAGGCATGTATAGAAGGTAAAAAGCAAGCAAAATTGTGCTGCACAATTTTAAAAGTGGATCTGCAAAGATTATACTTTATTTACTTACTAAACCTGAGAACACTTCCAATTCATTCACTCTGTTTCTCCTTCAACGAAAAAGGCTCACTAATGCCCAGTACACTCTGAACACTATCCTCAGTTTGGCTAAAGTATATCAAACAATATTTCTCATCTGGTCTTCCGGAAAGTTCGGAAAATGTTAAGTAATGTTTTGGTAGTGTGGGCTCTGAGGAATGGTGAGGACTGTGGCTGATAGGTACTGGAGTACTTTTGCTAACATATTCGTAAATTATGTACTCGTCCAAACTACTGAAATCTTCCTATAAAATATAAAAAAATATATAAAATATATATAAAAAAAGATAATGGAATAATATTCTTAATTTACGAACCTTAAAAACACCAATCCAATCTTCTTTAGTTTTTGGAATGTCCTTGGTAAATTTATATGAAACACTATTATCTTCCCCAGTGGTCCAGAATTGAATTTTATCGAACTGTATGACTCGTTCAGCGTAATCAGCAAACACCTTAGAACCAACAAGTTCCAATGAATCTATTGAACTTTCTATTGGAATCTAGTAAAGGTACAAATAAAAATAATGCCTATTTGAAAATAAAGAGATATGGAAAAGAAAGCCTGAACACTATTTATTTACTGTTTCAATAAATAAACCTAATATATATGATGCATCGAATTGCATTGTAAAAGTGAATCTAACAGAATTCATTTCAATGGTAAGAATCTTACCTTAATTGCAAAATCAGCTGTGACTGGTTTGTGGTCACTTAATCTGAAGTTGGGATGACAGTCATAAGATTTTTGTTCTACTTGTAAGACAACGTTTTCATAGTTATTAGAATTAACTTTGTAAAGAATTCTATCAGTCCATGCAGGTTTTCTCCTGAAATACAATTAATAAGCAGGTATGAACGTAGAAGTCAATTTTTCACATCAAAATCAACTGAAAACTTACTTGTGATCATAATAATTAGTTCCAACTTCATATTTAAAGGTTGGTGGAAATTTAGGTACCGCTTCGGTCAACTCGCTAAAAGCCTCACCACTTGACATAACATATTTAAGTTCGTCATACTCGAAAAGGCTCTCAGATTCTCCCTTTTGCACAAGCAAATCTATCTCTTCAGGCGTTTTGCCACATTGATCCATAAGTCTAAAATTTAAATCCCCCATCCAGAAGACGTAACTGAAAAGTAAAATATTAGCATAAATTAGAATTTGTTGAAAGTGATCGATCTAAATTACTCATGGAAAAAGATTTGGTTATGTTCTGCAACATGGAATTCCTGTCCTTTTATTATGTCATTATAATCGTCTACTCGATCCTTCAGCATGTTTTCATGGGCACTTAAGTGAGAATTTACAAAACATAGTGAACATCCGTAGATGCTTAGTCTTACACTTACTGCACCCTTATTGCCCTGAAAAATGATTAAATTAGCTCACTAAACATATTACATTAGAATTTTATATCTCCCAGTTCTCGCATAATTGCATTTTATGTTAAGAATGAAGATTAATTGTAGAAAATAACCGGTATGAATATTATTCACTGCAGAAGTAGCAAAAGATCGAAACAAATTAGTTGATTGTTCCATTAGTAAAAATAAATACAATAATGAGTAGTTGTTGGCGAAAAAGAACAAGGATGATTAACCATGATATTTGAGAATTGTATCAAAGCACAATACAACTCTGACGTACTAGTACATCCATTTTCCTGCTATAGGAGATTGATTGAAGCAATCTGAGAATTACTGCATCTTGATCGTATTACATACTTAAACTGATATATGGTTTGAATGATGGTAAGTATAATAGGATATTCAATGAGTAAGAAAAGTTACTTTTTTTTCAGATGATGTTCTAGACACTTGCTCTCAAAAAATGTGTAGTATTTGATTAGTCTTAGTCGTTCTTAATCCATAGTTTTACAAATGTGTCATTAATAGTCTTTGAGTTCACGTTGGACTAAGTAACTTGGTTTAGTAGCTTTCTACTGTTAGTAACAATTGTTTCAATTTACTATCTTTACGAATGAAATATAAAGAAAAACTGTGTATATGCTTATAAAAAAATTACTTATGTAGAAATTTAATCTAAGTAATAGAACGGTAATATGTAGTTAATAAAATTTAGACGTATGGCCTGATAATAAAGATTGCAATGTTTTAACCTTCGAACACTATTTGTAATAATTGGAATTAAGATAAATGTGTGTAGGAAGCTAATTCGCTGAAAACTTACCCACATTCCTGATAAACCAGTCCTCGTGTATTCTGATTCAACTTCTCTTAGATTCAATAGATGTTTTCTCAAACAAAATACACTTAGTAATAGGCCTTGCAGTCGGATAGTTTTCACTTTGACATAGTCCTTATTCCTTAAAATGTCTCGAAAAGCATTCGTCCACGGATCGTCAAACAAAGCCGACATCAACATATTTTGGGGTTGCGCTTTTACTTCTTGTAAACTGATTACATAGAAATCGTGCCAAACCTTATTGTTTGATAAAGAAAGAGCCTCCTTCATGTTTTCCTCGTTAATTTCTGGTGAACTGGTGCCAACATTGTAGGTTAAGAAATACAATCTGCAAATAATTGATTAAATTAAAGGATTTTAAAGAACATTAATTATATTTACCTTAGATTTTCCATGTTTGGTGACTATTGAAGTGTCCAGCACAAAAATATGGTGAGGGTATGCAGGGAGTCTTTAAAATTTACTAGGTATTTTTCAACAACCTTGTAATAAACCAGCATAAGACAGTGTAAACAAAAGTACGTCAATGTTATGTCAAGTGGTGGTCATTAATATATCGTTGACATTTGACATTACCTCATTATTGCAATAAAGTAGGTACCGACTTAAAATGAATTATCATGGCTGCTTTATCATTCACCTGATAATTTTTATCGGACTAATATTCGGAAAATATGTAATGTTCGAAATGGTTTACGTAACGTTTGGTATATGTTGAAATATCCATCATATTATGTAATAGCAATTTACTTTATTGCGTCACTCTTTTATAAATTAAGGTATCTAGCAAACCATTATTTGGACAAAAAACAGGTTTTCGGCGTTGGTTTATTGTTTTAATTTTTACTTACATAATGTATTTGTTCCAACGAATTTAAAATAATATTCTTATTAATGCATATAATCGATAACACTGTGTATAGGGACGGGTTGAATAAAAAACTACATGGTTACGTTATTTATATTGCTAATGAAATCTTTCTTTTAATTTTTAATTGCTGCACTAGTAGTTTCGATCAATTACTACAAAAAAAAACTAATAATATGTATACTAAAATTCATGCCTAATTTTTAATTTAATTTCTCGTCATTCGGTACAGATTTAAACATTTTTAAGTAGACAGAAAAAATAACCTTATTTTTTATTCTTTCGAAATATAAGCTTTTACGAGAATATTAAACAATTTTTATTTTGGGAGTACCAGATGGATAGCGCAAAATAGCAAAGAAAATTGAAAATGATCGAAAATTGAAGCAAAACACGGTGAGGTCGATCTTTAAATTTAAACTACTTTTTCGAAAATGATTTATACTGATTTTTGTTTGCTAATATTATTATATTATAGGATAAATTAAATTGGTCATCTGTTATTATTATCATGGGAAAGAAGGAGTATTATATATTTCATTTATTACTATATACAATTATTATCGGCCTTAGGATATCTCTAACCATAATGCTCAGATTAACTGATATCACTCACTACTAGATGGAAGACCATACAACCTCGTGCTTTGTAAACGGATTATAAATGTGCCTGATAGCTAATTTTCTAAATAAGACGTAGGTAGCATGCACAAGCATAGGTTTCACTTAACCAATGTTAATTGTTTAGTTTTTTAAAACTTTAATAATTTTTTTTACTTAAGTCTGACTTTCTAATTTCTTGTACCAGACTCCCAATTAGAAGCTTCACACTTTTTGTAGTATAGATTTAACAGATCGAACGCGAAACCACTCTCATACGCTCATATTCAAACAAGTAGTATATTTCTTTAACTAATTTTATTTTTTATTTAACTGTTTGACAAGAAACAATGAATTGGGTATTTTTGCGTTTTGTTTTTTAAATTTTTTGAAACGATAGTAAAGTATTAGGAAAAGCGATTATTGTTTAAAGAAATATTGAAATATATAATCTCTGGAACGAATGTGAAAAACTACCCAATCCCATTAATATTATCAAAAAATAATTCAGTACGTTTAATAGTACCAGATATTTCTCTTAACGTTGACGTGATTTATATCTCTACCCCATAAGCAAACTTGTCTGGGCATTCAAATAATGCTAGCACCAAATCTGTGATACATATTCAAGGAATCTAAGGTTTGTACAGTAAACAGTTCAACTTAATAGTTCGTCTTCAAAATAAATTCATGTATAACTGCCTGTCTAAGTGAAGATATACGTATTTAGATGAACACAACTTTCTAAATTGAAACTTCGAAAGTAATCAATCGTACCGTTGCTGCTTGACTGAAAAGGATTAATTGGAAACAAAGACACGGTACATTTTTAAGGAATTTATTCACTTAGATATTTAACATAATTTATGAGAGCCACTTGTACCATTTTTAAGTCATCTATAAACATATTCTCCTAGCATTTACTTTGAACTTCATACGTAAATATTTTGACCCAAACTGAAATGGCTTACAACTATAAATAATGTATTTTATGTATTACTTATGTTCAATTACATCAAAGTAATACGCTTTAAAGAAGAAATAAATTGAGCAGATGTTATTGAGTTTTAGGAAAATTGCATGTTATAGATCACTTAAAGTTCTCGGTGCATATTATATTTATGCATTAGGTACAAATATTTTGAATTAACTATTCAAATATTTTACAGGATTAGATTGTCTATGCTGAAAATTTAAACATTATAATTACTTTCTGGTAGTTTATAATGCGCATGCCATTACTTCACAGAAACATTGCAATTAGGTTTATATTTATGTGTCGTATTATATGATTTGGACATATTTTGGAAACGCATTGATGTAACGTTCTTATTCGAAAACTTTTTTAAAGGCTTAAATTTTTTACAATATTCCTTAAGATTAAAATACATTTTATTTAATACTGAGATAATCTTATACGTACTTAGACACATTGATGCATTTTGTACGTACTTTGGAATATATCGTCCAAGTTTTTATTCATTCAGTGAAGAAATTTTGTAATTAACGGATCTTAAATAAATTGAATAACGGCAATTTAATTGTATGTTCAATGTTTTGGATTAGTGATAATTATAATTATCACTAGTATACTAGAATGCAGAAGTAGCCCCAAGAATTTCGGACTTAATCAGTAATATGCTAAGTACATTTATTTTATTTTTTTTTTGTAAAATTTTCGGAATATTTTATTGAAACATGATAAAGTTGAAGATATTACGTAAAAACTAGAACAATATATATTTATGCAAGGAATCATCTTATTCATTTTTATACCTATAAATAATGCAACTACATTTGGCAATTTCAATAAAGGGACAATATTTTATATGTTTGTTTATCCTACAAAGCAAAAGTATTCATCTAGTACGGATATTTATACGTATGGCCAATATGTAATTTACTTTTTATCATAAGAGATAGATATTTTTCAATTGCATAATAACATACATACAGTTGTGTAGTTCAACTTTTGTAAAGATCAATTTAGATTTAATTTTTATGATTTAAATGTAAATAAGACTGAAAGTGCTTTTACATGAATTATTACTTAAATTGATCTCCACACATATATGCTGCAATAGAGTATGTTGGACATTATAATATCATTGAAAATCTAAAAATAAAATTGATATTACGCATTTAATGACAGAAGAGTTTTATAAATTGTAATGTTTCAGATTTATTTATTTCACAGAAATAATTACTGTTATTTGTGTCATAAAATGCATAAAAATTTCACCCATGACTTAACATTTAATAAACAATTAAAAAACCAGTATTTTTACAAAATAAACACATTTGGACCCCGAATCAAATTTTTGTAGGATTAGCCAACAAATAATAATTTTAACTAAGTTTACTACTGGAAGACAAGACTGATATATATACGAAAATATTATATTCTTCAGCAATTTGCCAAATAACATCTAAGTTCTAAATATGTATGCCTGACGTTAGATCACCTTAAAATTATCATTAGCATTATTTATTAATCATTATTTTGAAGTTTTGTCGAAAAACTAAATTCCTGTGAATATACTTCTATGCATAAATATTAAGTAAATTATAGCATAATCTCTGTAAATTTGAAAATGCCGAATTCGTCTATCAATAAATTCAAGGAGACTTATGGAGCTGTTTCAACTTTTTGCTCTCATCATTCCAGAAGTTTTACAGATATACTATCATCATTATTATAATCAGACACATTACTTTTATATCACAATAAATTACTAAAAAGACTAGCAGATAGTCATTGATTTCTTTTAATAAACTATTCATGGTTAGGTTTTGAGAAGGTATTAAATCTTATTGATGTTATTACTAAACCAATTTAATGCCTAATAATACTTTTACAAAGTATTTGCTTGTATAGGTGTTCTGTAGGTTGTCTGCTGATTATTTATTAAAGACCACACTATTTTATAATGAACACAATTTAAAAAATGTTGTTGCAGAGTATAGATATATATGTACAAAAGATTTTTGAGTATTATTGCAACATAGAACTGTCATGTTAAATATTTGTATATTTTAAGTTGAAATTGATATCTGACAGTTAAAAACTGTTTTATAAATATTGCATTTCGTAATATTATCAGATTTACATTTTATTCTTATAAGAGTTTTACTTAGCTTGTGTTTCGCATAAAATACACATTTTTAAGCTTGTTAATACAAATTACACACACATTATTGCAATATTCTATTTTTTTGGACACAATATCGGTGCATTAGTCACTTCTAATGTGTGTTCTTGGCTAAAGAAGATAATTATTTGATATTGCGCCTTCATCTTTTATGATGCATTCTTAAATTTGTTTTTATTGAAAATCCACTTGGTGAAATCACTTCTATTAGTTCGTGCGAGTGCAATAAATTGATATTAAAAAAATGCAATAAATACTTTGTTTCTACTACTGATGCAATGATTTATGTATGTATTAAGATAAATTTTATTGGTGTGGCAAATGTTTGTTTCAATGTACTGCTGTATTCAACAGGTTTAGATTTACTTCCCGGGCCATTAGAATGATTTGCAATTTTACGAATTATCATTACATTTTTAAGTGAATATTACACTTTAGCGTACTTTCTTTCATTTTGTTTTACTGTATATCCAATCACTTATACATATCTTATGCAATATGCATCTCAAGCATTGCTTGTGAATGCAAATACATATTTGAAAAGTAGTTGTATATACTTATTTCCAATGGCTTATTATACCAAATACCTTATGTATATATTGTTGACTTCGATTTGTTGACCTTCAAATTTGAATTCCTTAAGGAAGATAATAATGTATAGGTATCTATAGGAAAATTTAGTTCAAATTTGTGCACTGCCACTAAATTATAAATATACAATAATATCAACATCGTGGATATTCGTAATAGATATGAAAAATTGGATGTTGCCAAAACACATGAAATTGCAATATTTTCAATAACATAGAAATATCTTAATTTGTTACGTTCTTACATAGAAGTTTGTAAATCTTTCTAGATAGAAGAAATGCTCATTACACATGTTCAATGAAATTTTATAGGTAATTTTATAAATACGTATATAGCATATGTAGGTAATTACTTTGCAAAATTATAATAAAATTGAATAACAACATGAAGAATATTTAAATATGTACACGAAGATAAAATGCAGGTAAAGGTCATGACACATGACATAAAACATTGAATAATATCAATTGTTGTCTTCTTAAAGTAATTACACGACACAAGGTATGTCATCGAGAAACTACAATTACATTATTAAAATTTAAACGTGTTGTACAAATTCTGGATTCAAGAATGAAAAGCCCATAAACTCCGTCTGGTCTAAATTCATCATGAACAGCTTGTCTGTTGGAGTGAGGTCGGTTTTTTCCGAAGTAAATTGTTTGTCAAAATTACTAACATCTTTGCGATGTTTCTGAAATAAATAAGTATTATGATACAAACAATTGGATTAGAGGACAGTTGTGAAGTTTTTTCTTTCGTTGGTAATGAAGTGTTTCAACTAAGAAAATTACTTACAATTTTAGGTTTAAATGGTGGTTGAATTTCTCTATTTTCAATTTTGTCCCAATCAATTCTACGGAAAAATGCGTGACCTCTTACATCTTCTTCACCTTGTTGGCTACAGCCCAATCTTTTGTTGGGATTTTTGGTGAGTAACTGAAAATTAAAATTAACACATATCAGTAGATGAAACAGGAAATACAGGCAGTTTGTGATTCCTATAAGTAATTGTAGCTCCAAGAGGAGTTAGGTACTAACCCCTTTGCAAACATCTTTTGCTTCCTTTGACAAACTCTTGGGGTAGCTAACGTTATGATCTGTAATAGCAGCGAACAATTCTTCTTCATCTTCTCCATCAAAGGGTGGCTGTCCTACTAGCATTTCATATAGTAAAACTCCGTATGCCCACCAATCAACAGATTTGCCATATGGTTGGTATAGGATAATCTAAAATAAGTTTAAGTTATTTAAAATATGACATTCGATGAGAGTTGACTTTATTACGTTACCTCAGGCGCTATATAATCTGGTGTGCCACAAAATGTTTTAGTAGTCTTATCTCCAGTTATGCCTTCTTTGCACATACCAAAATCAGCAATTTTTATGTGCCCGTCATGATCTAATAAAACATTGTCTAGTTTGAGATCCCTGTAAACAATCCCACGTGTATGCAGATAAAATAATCCAATTGCTATTTCTGCTGCGTAGAACCTGTAAAGTTTAATTTATTCTTAGCCATTATTTCTTATAATATCTGTCATTACAAAAATACTGGAAAGTTCACAATATAAACTTACACCGCAACTGGTTCTTTGAATTTGCCACACTGTTGGATTTGGAACATTAAATCACCGCCGTTTACGTATTCCATTACAAAATACAAACGATCCTACGATATTAAAATAAATAAGTTGTCAAATATTTTCTATGATTTGTAATTTTACCATGGTTTGGAAGCAAGAATGGAGTTGAACCAAAAAGGGAGGTTTAGTTGATAAAGCCAAAACTCTCTTTTCTACCATTGTACATTCAACATCATCGTCTTGAATTATAATGTCCTTTTTTAAAATTTTGATGGCGTAGAGTTCATCGGTGCCTTTTCGTTCGGCTAACATTACCTGCAAAACATTGAAAGAATTGTACGAATAATCGGAAGCGATTCTAACGGGAACTCTTGCCAAACCTTTCCAAAAGATCCTTTTCCTAAAACCATGAGAAAGTTGAAATCGGTCGCACGTATCACATCTTTTTTTCCCATGTTGTGAGGGACATCTTTATCACATACCAAAGAAGGTTTCTTAGTTATGGATGTTTTCTAAAAAAAATTACCCTTATTTTATTGGATTCAAACCACAATTAGGAAGAAACTTACTCGCATTTGGGTCTTTATCTGAGCAAGATCAACACCTTCTTCAGGCACAGGAACATTATAAAATTCTCCTTCTTCTTGCGTCAATAGTTTGTACCAGCCATCGGCTGGAGCCTTAATTAGCTCCGAGATACCAAATGATAGAGATCCCATGAAATCGTTTCTAGATGTGCGGTCCCAATCCCAGATTTCAATTAAAAGTCTGCGATCCTTGTCTTCTCCTTTCAATTCGCTTAAAATATATTACGCATAAATATCGATCAAGCTGCGAGATACATGGAAATTCAACGAAAAAAATAAGACTTACAAATATTCATGACAAAAACCTCACTTCCCTCAATATCAATAAAATATAAATTAAGAAAGTTAGCCTTATTTTTTCGGCCTAAAAATTGTAAGAAAACTTACAACGTAAGTGTTTCATTCCAAACTGGATTTAAACATGAGCGTATTGTCTTTGTTTTCTTCTTAACGTTGTCAGAATCTGGAATAAGTTTTAGCTTAACGTAAGGATCGCTGAGTCCATTCGGATCCATAGGAATCAAATTGCGGCCTTGGCAAACTTTAAAGAAAAAGTTAGTTAACAGATATCGCCAAAACTTCAGAGATATAACGAAGCTTTGATTCAAAACTCAATAATAATTTTACCTTCTGCTGTTAATACATTTCCTGTGCAGTTGATTTTCAACTGAATTCTGCCTCTCCGTTCGGTATGATCGCATCCACATAGATTCGGCACAGTCTCTTCACATCGCTTATGGACGTTCATATCACACGCTAAACAGAATTTTGAAGTGTCCTTTACAATAAATAAAAAATAAGCACCTAACAATAAAGCTAATGGAAACTGTTCTTACATGGCAAAATTTTAGTTAATTATTTTTAATAATTATTGTATAAATGAATTCTTAAAAATTCGCTCATTGCTAATTATTAAATTCACAGTTTAGCCGCCCAACCTACTTGTTCTGTTAGAGAATGGTTTATTAAAACAAACTTTATTGAAAATAATGAAATTTAAAATAAATGCCATTATGAGGCAAAAAAAGGAAATATAAAAGAAATCTGGTGAAAATATTTTTATTTATCGTTTTTAATCCGAAATTTAAATTCAGTAGTGATAGATAAAGTTAATTAAACATTTTTTACAACAAGCATGAGCTATATTATATTAAAGCGAGAATCTGCCTCTTGGATTTTATTTATCGTTTCTGAGCGGAAAATGAAATACAGGATGTAAAGATAAATTAAATAATCAGAATGCGGTGACAAATGTGTTGTACCTTATTACGTTCCTAACGTTTTTAATACGGAGATGAAAAATAGTTCAGATGAATCAATAAGTTAATAAAACACTCTTCTAGAAGAAGTAGAGGTACATTTGGGCAGAGCAAATAATTTGTTATAAAAATTAAGTGTCGTGCAGAAATAAGCAAAAATGTATTTTTTGTTTGCTATGCAAAATTAAAAATTTCAATATTAAATGCTTCACACGTATAATATAAACTGGTACCAAACACTCTTTTCATAACATTATACAATTCTCTTTGATCGGAACTATATGTCAATTATTTCTGTTTGGTACCCACATACTGAAAAGTATCAAAAATAGAAATATTCAATGCTTCAAGCATTCAACATAAATAATATATTCGTCTTAGAAAAAGAAACTCATGCAGTTTATATTGTAAATACTAGGGAAGCAAAGCACAATATATATGTATAATATAAAGGGGAAAATACTTTTACACATATAAGCACCTAATAATTTACAAATCGAAAGTGTAGCGGACAGTGTAAAACAGACACGTTAATTTGGTAATTTATTGAGATTTTAGTAATCATTTACGCCGACTGATTGGCAAATTATAAAAAAATATTGCAGAAAATTTACTGCACAGGGAAATATACATATGTACTACTGAATGAGAGTATCGCCTAAATAAACAGAAGAGGGGATCACGGCAATCTTTTGCATTGCCTGCAACAACATGTTTCAGGCGACGCTCTCACGTTTAATTTTTAATTATAACAAAAAATTTATCGGTAATTGTAACTGAGAAACTTAATACCTGTGCAGTTTTCCTTTTTTCCCATTCCGTTTGCACCTGCCACCAACGCAGATCATCGCAGAGAACTTTGAGATTTCAGTTTCCTTCAACATTGATTTTCAGCCTGTGATAAATACACCGCCTAAGTATAAATTTATCCGATTTCTTTAAGCATAATAGTTTATGAATGTATAAATCAAACTTAATCCCCCCTTCCATTCCATTTTTATCTATATATTTATTATATGTATGTATTATTTTAACAACTATTAGGATTTGTATACTGACTACCTTTAGCAATTTTGTTACCGTTCTATAATTATTTTTAACTCTACGTTACAACTTTATTCTACTGCAATGATTTAGAAAAATTTATGGTATGAGCGCAAAGAGAAACGAAAATGACGGAAACAAGTATTATGACTAAGAATAAGTTTTTAGTAAGCCAGAAAGCGCTATTTGTTAAGAAAAATGCAGGTAGTATTTATAGTTTGCTTTAACAATACGTAAGGAGAAGTTTCATAACGTGTGTGGCAAGTAATACGAGATGTGATAAAAAATACTCGGAATTTTCGAATTTCGTAGGAAATATTTCAATAATGGAACCATTTCATTTTTTTCATAGGTTGGTATACTTGATCATAACAATGTAGTGTATAATTTCAGCCATCTTAGATAAATAGTTTGTTTAAAAAGGACCCCAATTAGATAAGACATTAAATTTAATCTTTGGTAATTTTTTATAAAGGAACTATCCGTTTATGATTTGTATAGATGTTTTGAAGACGACCATGAGAACGCTGAAAATGGTGAAAGGATTGAACGACCGAGGACGTCAACTACTGACGAAAACGAAAAAAGAACTATTGAAATGGTACTTCACAATCATCCTTTAAAATATGTATAATATTCAGTGGCAATTGCTTCTGTTTTCTTCGTTTATAATGGAATTGTCCAGGAGGAAGTTCCATCTCCAATAATATTAATAAAGAATACTATCTTGAAGTTTTAAATCGTTTAGATTATTGGGAATTAAATTGAAATTCCAGAAATTTTTTGATCATATCTCGTATCTTAACACTTGATCAAAATGTAATTGTTTAACTTATCCAGAATGGAATCAATTAATCTGGATTTATTAGTTCGTAATTCAATTTACACTTTAATTTTGTTTTCAAGAGAAGTACTTAACAATTTTAAAAATTATTCATGTGAAACTTTTAATTACTTCTATTAAATAAGTAGTATTTGACATGTAAATAAGCTAATATTTCATTCTGTGCATTGGGCTCGAGATTAAAAAAAAACAACAATTTGTTTATTAGGTAGACAGTATACATTAAAATAATTAATGTATAAATAGATTCAAGTAACCGTTTTTTAATAAAATAGAAACAAACCAATTTGAGATCATAGAAGAGAAGAATTTCATGAAGGAAAAAGAGAAAACAAATATAAAGCATACAATTTTGTAGAGATCTCAGATATATGCAAAAAATTATATTCATTATAAGTGACTAATCAATTTTCTGTAGTTTTTAGTGTTTATATCTGCTCCAAAGAGCAAAAATTATTGAACTTGCGTTTCGTCATGTGCAAAACTACATTGATTGAAAAAAACATATAGAAATGAATGCAGTTAACCCAAACATATTTAAATTAATTTTACTATTAAAGTATGTATAAATATAATACTACTTGTGGTATATTAAAAACACACATATACAGAATTACCGCTTTATAGTGTATCAGAAACAATCCAGGAGTTTCACTTATTACTCATGATAATATCTGGTATTCCGCATTTTACTTATAAGTGAAATTCATCTACTTTATAAAGTAATAATAATTTTTTGCATATAATTATAGTTGCAAAGGTTAGCTAATTATAGATGACGTGCATGTATTGACGAGCATTAATTTTTAAGCCATGCTAAGTTCGATCATATTGTACATATTTTTTCTGGTGTTCTTGAAGAAAAAATAAGTAATGTACAACGTATTAGCATTACTTCGTAAGTGTGAACAAGCCTACCAGATAAATTTGGGATTACTTAGTAACAATGAGATGGTCAAATATATAACATTTATGTTCGGAGTGCAATCAAGTCTTACCTGTGCATTTCATCCCTTGATGTAAAACCCCGTACAAAAGAGAGCCGCAGTGATCGCAAAACGTAGGTGAGCCATACGTGTGCGGTTTAAAATTATGACGTGTTCTTGTATCCTAAAATTTAATGGCATGTTTTATTCGTTAATCCATGAAGTATGATACCAGAAACGAATATTTGCGTACATGATGACTATAGCGAATGAATAAGCATTTTAGATTAGATTTAGTTTTAAAAGGATTAAGTATATTTTGACATATTCTTAAGGTGTTTAATAAAACTTCTCCTGTTTATAATTAAATATAGGTATATATACTAGAACTAGATTGTATAGTTTTGTTGGTGGAATTCTTTATTTACAAGCAATCTAATTTTAGTTCATTTTCTAAATTTAGATATAAACCCCACAGTATACGTTGCATCATCATAAATACCAATTAGAATTTAGTGTAGAACAGTGTAAAATTGTCTAATTGACATTTTTGCACTTTCATAAAGTTCATAAAAACTTTTGTAATGGACGCGGAAATTCTTGAAACAAGATGGTGTTTGATGATGATATTTTGAAATTGGAAAAACTACTTACATCTGAATCTGCTCCCTTATCAACTCCTGGACATTTAAAGGTAACATATTCGTGGCACCTCTTATGTACGACGAAACTACACACTGAAAAAATAGAGGATAAATAAATTGTGGGAGCTTGCACTAGTTTGACTAGAATGAAATAATGAGATTACTAAGATGAGTAGAAAAATATCAAAAATGGCCTAGATAATACCAAGAATTTATAAATAATTGATGTCATATTAACACAATGATAACCTTGTGTGTAACTATTATATAATGTCCGTACATTGGTAATTATGAAGTTAAAGACTACATTACTTATGGTGTGGCACTACATTACTTACCTTGACATTGGAATCCTTGTTTTCCAAATCCCCTGTAAACAATAATTTCCAATCATTATTTACTTTGACGAAGCATAAATCAGGGAAAATAAAAATGAACATATGTAATATTTTTTTTAAATTTCGATTTGTTTATCTCCGTGCTACCTAAAACATATTTTTCTAACACTAATAATAGAAATCCTGATTCTTTAACGTGATTTGCATTGAATGTAATTTTGGAATGTCGAGGAAAAGAATTCAAGGCTACCATAATTAAATACGACAGCAGTTACGTAAATTATTCTTAATTACAATTTAACCGAGGAGAGGAGTCTGTGAGTGGAAGTGTACATTTTCCTATTAGATTTATCCTAAGTTAATATTTTAAATTTCCATTACTCGCCGAAAATTCTCCATTGGGTCTAAAGAACACTGAAGGTAACATATTGTATGCCAGGGATGGTGTAATGCTCTATTACATACGGATTACCGAGGCTTCCATTGCACCCGAGGGAAATAACCATATGCGCATGTGAATTTGTTGGGAAGAGCACGTTATGTAACTTACATAAGCAATTACCTAGCGAAATTACGTTTTGATTTAAAGTTAAAAATTGGATTGCCGCATAAATCTTTAAATAACTGCCCGCTAATAGAATATTTTTTAATGAAATTGCAATTTTCATTCGCTTGATCATTTCCTCGTGAGATTTGAAGGATTAAATTTTTGAATGCTTCAATTGGCAAAAATTATTGAATTTTCGTTGCGGACTTCCTATATATATCAGGGGAAATTGTTTATGTGTAAGAGATCGACTAATAGGAATTTTTATCATTTCAGTCTATGCTTTTTCGTTGCAATATTCATACCCATGCTTGTTAGTAAGTTCATACGCAGTAGAGTTTGTGTTGACTAAATATCACTCCCTGAGGATTAATACGTTTTATCTGCAGTTCTTGTTTGCAATTTGGGACGTTTGATACGAGAAAGTTGCATATATATATTACAATATCTAACTAAGAAAAAACCAAATAATCACAACATTAAAGAATATATTTAAGCTAAAAATGAGAAACGTCATTGAATTCGTTAGGCAAATATGTTGTGATAAGATGTTACACATATTTTTGATAATATTGGAACGGTTAAGTACAATCTCCGGAATTTGAAAAGTAGATTAAGAGAATATGCAAAACATATTTTTGTTCACCTGTGTTTTCGATATTACTTTCCATTGACCTGTCGTAGAGATATAGCGTTGTTAATTAATACATATTAAACCATTATTTGTATTACAATAAAAAATGGCATTGAAAGTGCATACTTATCGATCCGGTAGAAACTACGACCAAGGTATTTTGACTAAAATAGGAAATAGATACCTGTCATTTACAAAATTTTCGTATACAAGGATATTTTGTGCGTTTGTCAATGTGTAAATGACATTATTCCGGGGGTATTTGTATTTTGATTATTAAAATGATAAATTTAAACCTTCCATCATTTTGGATTAACTCCGATATAGATATCCTTATTTATGTAATTGCATAATCTGCGGAATACCTTAATATTAATTTATTAGGGGCAAGACACCGAGTAATAGATTATACCATACACTTGCCTTCTGAGACATGTTTCTAAGATTATTCTTGCCAATATAATACATACCTACAGCTATTAGGAAATAGTAGGTATGAAATTACGAAATGGTGCAAAATTCGCGGGATGAAATTACAATTTGTTTTAAATCCAAACAGTTTTACATAACGACCTAGGAAAATGTTATTATATTTTACTAGCACATAACAGGATGTTCAAACCATGAATGTAGTCACCACTTATCTCGGTTGTAAAAATGTCTGATTTACTGTTTCAAGTTATTAGTTTTTCTGCTCAGTAAAATGCAATACTGTAGTTGAGTATTCTAATAATTTTGCCATCGCAATTTTAAAAGTATACCTATATGATTAATGTAAATCTTGATCAATTATGAAAGTTTGAACGTAGTGTATTGTGCAGAGATAAATCTCCAAAAAAGAAACATCTAATTGAATATTCATTAAGTCTGGGAGTAATATTTTGTTATTTAATGCAACCTTGGGATTTCCTGGAAAAACGTTATATCATCAAATATTTGTGAAGATTGTTTGGAGAGCATAAAGTAATATTTAAATAAAGAAGGATAAATTAGTATTGAATAATTTCAATGTATACTTGAACTTTTTCCCCTATATAACTTTATTCTCACAAGTTAAGTATAATATGAAATCGATTATTGATAAAACGGTTCGATCCAGACATCATCATTGACGACATAAAATAATAATGTCCTTAGTGTAGTATAGCACGTAATTTGAAAATCAATTGAATAATTAGTAAACAAGCAATAACTGTAAAATAAGGGCTGCGTACTAAGTAATACTTATAATATAGTTACCAAAGCTTTACAACAAACGTTCATATTATTACATATTATAATGGTCGTAAATGTCATAAAGTACATAATCAATTCCACAAAGCGGCGATTTCGTTAGCTCAGATGAAGCCCTAATACGCAAGTCTAAATCAATTACTCTCACACCTTATTCAAACGTAAGTTTTTTTTAAATTTGAAAAGGCAACACAAATAGTGGGACAATTATCTCATTGTCATGTTATCACATACATACATAATTCATGTTTTATTGTGTGATTTATTAACATTAATAAAAATGAATGTATGCTTAAGACATAATAATAATGAACATGACATTAATTAAACGAACACTAACTCACCATATAAAATCTTTGCAATGGGAGCAAAATGTGGGTTGTTTGAAGAACCTTGGAATGAATTTGTGATCTTTGATATTGTACACATTTTTCTTTTTAAGGGCACCCTTTCTACCCCTTAGCCGGGTGAAATTTTTAACAATTTCTCCCCCGTCTTCGCAGATATCTTCCTCTGCCATCGCGAATTAATTTAGAAATTTGCTTTATAAATAAATACACAAGTGACTGACAGTGGCTTAGTTCTTTATTAATAACAAGAATCCTTTATCGCACTAGCACAAACTCACGTCAAATGTCAATATTCAGGTACCTCGGTTGGAATACTTTTTAGGTGAAAACATGCAGGAACGTAACGCGCGATCACACTACTTCCTCTTTTGTTCCTGCATTCCAATATGTTCAACAGGAACAGAGAATACTAACAGAGTGTAGTCGAAAATTTGCAGCGCGCGCACGCGCATAGAAATAACTATGGGCGTTCCGCAGGACTTAGCATCAAACTTGTTCTAAGTCAATATTTATAGTTGAGTTATCATTGATAATGCCAAATTCGTTTACAACTCGGACAACTTTTCACCCGAATCTACTCTTTGGGGAGAGAAAACCTATCCACAAATCTAAACTTATACTTTATTACTTATGTAAACGTAGTTTGCTCTGTGCGCACGACGCAAAGCATCGATTTCTTTCTTTGCTACGTGATGTGTTGAAATTCAAACTGAACAAGGGAATAGACGTTTATTGAACCAGATATTGTTGCTCCGCTAGCTCCGGGTATACAACCAGACTGTAGGCGAATGAGTCAAATGCTACCTTCAGATGCAAACATACATACAAACACGTTATTTAATATGTATTTACTTTCGCTTATTCCTTTAACTAATATGAGGAAGATACCAGCTGCTGCCGTTTACTTTAAGTATCCTATTCAAAACATAAATAGGATTAGCACTGGTAATTAATCAATCCATAACACATTCTATAATTCCAAACTCCTCAAGTTTGGACCTACACAAATATTGACATGATGTTATTCAAATAATATTTAATCAATAACGGTTATACATCGAAGATTCTGCACAGTAGCTTTTCCTTTAGATTGCTTCTGGGTGCCAAGTGATTTCTGCAATTACATTTTAATTTTCTCGCTATTCTCCTAAAAATCGATCGGCCGGGATTTCATTCAAAAGAGAAAGCAATACAATATCCTGACATTGCTTTTATTGAAGGTCCCATTTTAATCAACAAATATCAACTACAGTATGGTCATCACTATGTGGCTTCATAATATCGAATCAAAACACATTCTAAAATATTTACATAATTGGTATGGTTTGTGTCTTCGCAATTTCCATATTTCGTTGAATCTGAAATTGTCAAGTCATTATAGAATGTATTATAAATCTGTTCTGTTATAAAACATAAGAAAATGTCTGTTGATTACTAATAAATGTATTGATCAATTAATTGATCCAAAAATTTTCAGTTTTATATAACCTGATTCTTACATTCAGTCTGGGATTATTTTTTTAGTTACAAAAGAAAACTTCGAAGCAACTGTACTCATTAAACCATAAATAATGATAATAATTGAAATAGTCAATAAGACAATAGCTAGTAAAGAAGTTATGGGTACTAAACAAGTAAATAAACTTTTACTTCCTCTGCTCTAATACTTGATGCCCATACATACACATTACAATTATTATAATATGAAGAAATTACTATATTGTTTTTAACCTTCATAATTTGGCAAACATTTTTTCACAGTTAAAAATGCTGTTCAACTACCTTTTATTCTCCGCATATAAGTATTTTACCATAAATATTAAAATTCTTATTACTTCGAGTTTTTTTTAATTGGATTTTATATAATCTTGTTTAGCATATTCTATCCTATAACTTGTAAGGTTTCTCTTTCTACTAATTCTAATTAAATTATATATTTCCAGGCTAATACATAAGGAGTACATAGGAAGCTGTGGTTATTCAATATTATGAATAATTGGATATCATGCTGGAATTTTAGTATAGGTCTAAATAACAGAAATATGACTTTATTATACCTTTATAACAAATGTATTTATGTCACAATTATACAAAATGTATGAAAATTTGATTATATTATAATCGGTATATAATTTAAAAAAACCAAATTATAATACCCTCTTGCTGATATTCGTATAACCTACTCCCATACACGTTAATGAAATTTTCTTAGCACCTGGCAAAATTTCACAATCTCCATCAGATTCTATTTTAAATGTCACTCCGAAGAAGTGCTTTAAATTTTGTAAAAACGAAATGGTATACTGTGACAGCGGGCCGGTGATTATTCTTGAAACATCTTTAGGTCCTAATACCATAAATAGCGCAGCGATTGATTGAGCTGCTACATCTGTACATCCACCTAAGTAAATTCCATTTAATAACCTTTGCGCAGCATCAGCTCCTACATCCTCAGGCACTGAAGGATCATCAGAAGATGAAGCCACTTTAGATATCTAAAAAAATACAATTGCGTAATTTTGCCATTTAACATCCAAGATAGTGGCATAAAATAATAAACAATTTCAAATTACTGTGAAACTTGCGAACGGCAGAATGCTAATAAGATTTAATCCTGTGGTAGACGGAATTATTAGAAAATATTGGTCCCTTCAATTAATTTTTAATGTAAATAGCTCTGTGCAGGACGGAACCTCCGAGACGCGGACAGAAAGAACATTTTCAGTCCCGTCCCTATATACTTCTGTATATTCTAACCTGTGGAGCGCGGAAGCTTCGATATTTGCCGTTGCACTCAGCCGAGACTAAAGACCCTATTTTGATATATTTTTTTCTCTTTGTACGTACTTTATACGTCTCTGTATACCTACTATGTTAGACGGAGATAGATCGCTTGCTATGTAACTTTGTTTAATGCGTAAATCACATTTATGAAAACACGCAAAAACAGCGCAATGTCACGCAAACATATACATTGCAATGATTCGGCTGGATGTTGTAAAAAAACTTCTATCGAGGAATCGATCAAACAATACCGTTTTAAAACGTATTTTTAAGAAATGCAAGAAAAGTAATATACCATCGTTCAATGTTTAGAAAGTGGTTGTTGAATCTTCAAAGACTAAACACGTACATGTAGCAAAATGAGTAAAATAAATACATATGTATTAGAATAATTGTTGATTTTAGCACTAAATTTTTATTCATTTGTTAGTTCCTTAACCCTTCAGCACACGCCAATTGGTGGAAAAGACCGCACTTTTTTATTTTCACTTTCAACACGTTTATTTCTCTTTTAAATGTCTGTAGCTCGCAGATATGCGTTGGGAACCTATAAATAGGGGATGTGGTGCCGTTACCTTTACAATGATTTTGTAGTACTTTGTGTACCTGGCAGGTGCTCTAGTTTAGTGCGGTAGATTCCACCATATAGCGCGTGTGCTCACGTAACACTTCGGAGCGCGTGTACCGAAGGGTTAATAACTTCTCCAATTAGTTATATTATACATTAAGTATTGTGAAGGTATGAAAATAGGTTACGCGATTCATGCAAATTAGGTTCTTATCAAAAACGAATTTGTTTGCTTAAATGACAACAGATGTATTCAAAAGCTGGAAAATACTTCCCAGAGGTCATGCGGTAAGCGAACAATAGGCTACGCCAAGAATTGCGCCGACAAAGGTCCTATTAAAAAAAGAAAACATCTCGACAATGCAGAAATGGCCTAATGGCAGCCAAGGTCGCTCTAATGGGAAACAGATGCTTGGAAAAGATTCAGCAGTCCTCAGCATATGGAGCCAAACTGCATCCGGGGTGCCATAAAACTACAGTAGGACCAACTCTCGAGTAGGTAAAATGGAAAATCGTGACGTGAGAGGGCCTGGTCGACTAAGAAAACTAAAGGTGTCCGATTTGTCGCAAAGGACAGGTGCTAACAGTTGATTGGTCGCTCTTAAGCGTGGGGTAGCCGCATGGAGGGAGGAGCAGCTCTGATTGGGTAAAATACAAACGGTCAGTCATTAACAGAGTGAGGGCGAGTCGATCGAGAAGGTCGGGAGGAGAGAGTTGAGTCGAGCAGTTGACACAGAGTAGTCGTTAGAAGTCTTCTTTCGGGGGCAGTCGTGAATCAGTCAGGGTTGGTCATTCGAAGTCTTGTTGCGAGGGCGGTCGATCAGAGAGTGGGTTAGTTGGTGAAGGGAGTCATTGGGAGGTAGTGCCAGATAACAGGAAATCAGAGAGCGTTGGGGAGTTCAGAGTGAAAGGCTTCGTGGGTTGAGTTCGTTGTGATCGGTTGTTCAGCGCCTTCGGGAATATCATCAATACCATTCTTCTGGGAGCTTTTGGATTCATTGGCTGCCGTCTTCAGACGTGGGACTTAAGACAAGCTAAGGATATTTGTTTTCTTCTTTCTTTATTTTGTTCAATTTCATAGTAGTTTTGCCGCTGGTCGGGATTGTCGTTTTCACTAGTTGTGCGTTGTTTTGTTTAGTTCATTTCGATGAACGCCGCCAGAGGGAAATAGGGGTTGGATAATTTCGATGGTCTCTCTCTCACTATCGCTCAAACACAAACAAATCAATTATGGTCGACCAATTAACATAACCAGTCAATTTAATCAATAACATTTTGCAATAACAAAGTTTGGGCCCAATCAATTCATTGAATAATTCATAACTAAGTTAA
The DNA here is from genome assembly GCA_033557875.1 of Quadriops clusia. NCBI lineage: Eukaryota > Metazoa > Arthropoda > Insecta > Coleoptera > Hydrophilidae > Quadriops > Quadriops clusia. The sequence goes on along the minus strand of JAWQRP010000164.1, from coordinate 3,707 downwards.
AAGCAAGCAGTTAAAATCACACAAATCCCACACACACACACACAGAAGCACGAACGTCTGGACATTTCCATTGAATTCATTCTTCATTCAATTTTTCACATTGTTTACTCTCAATAACAGTTGTCACCTTAATGGCGTTGATTTTCTTTGACGTGACATTTGCCTACGAATTCTGGGATGGTACGAAAATGACGTGAAAGGGTTAAATGCTAGACGATTACAGGTAATTTTGGCCAAATAGAGTTTCGGGTTGATTTGAATCTTCCGGCATTTCCGTTTCGGAATATTTCCGTAGGTGTTGCTTACGCGCACGTCCGCGAGGGGGTGGCACATCAGTCACACAGCGGTGGCGTGACCAGGATTTGAATATTTCCTTAATCATGGATTCTCAAAATAAATTAGGAGATTCTCATCATCGATGTTAGTCCCCCGTCCCCTCCCCCCCCAACAACGTCACAGGATATACACCATTTAATCTTTTTGTAAATTTTAATAAAACCTGTTGGTGAAGGAAAAACTGTCACGGATGGAATTTTATATCGGTCCCGTGACGTTCTGTCTTTCACAGGTTTCACTGTATTTTAGTATAAAACTTATTTTAGTATAAATCTTACTTGCTCTGCCGAATAAAATGTACCATTATTTGTTTCAGCGTAAAGATGAATTCCAAAACCAGGACTTTTACCAGATTGCTTTCCTTTGCATTGATCAGTATTAATGTACACATCCGGCAGAAAGTTAAGCAAAACTCCTTTAGCCGATTCCACCATCCTATTTGCCATGGCTGGTGATAAGCGTAACGCATATGCAGTTCCTCGAATTCTTTTCACCATTCCTGGCTTAAGTAATTGAATTGGTCTCAAGCTCTTCCGTGTAGGGCATTTGAGTATTACTTCACCTCCACCAAGAGGTGCCATTCCTGCGACACATAATTAAAATGATAAAAACTTACCCACAATGAGTCATGATTTCAACTTGAGATAATTCTTAGCTTAATTTAATTCTTAAGCGAACATATATCTAGCAGATAAGCAACTAAATAAGACATACCTCTTTTTGTTATTTTTATTTCTAGTTCTTCATCCTCTAGTATAAATTTTTTCATTACGGATAATATAGACACTTTAAAGTGATCTACCGATGGATCCAAATTATTGCTTGTAATACCTTGCAATGTAGCGTTCAATGGCACTTTACAAAATAATCCGACCATTAATAAAACTTCTAAGTAATAACCTAAAAAAAAGAATGCATTATAATGAATTGTTAAAATTTAAGAAATACAGTTTTAAGTTTATATAAAACCACTTTAAAGCAAAATATGGCAACAGCCTCATACCAGGTCTGTAAATATAAAACCAGAATTTGCTCTTAGAAGGCTCTACCTGTCAATTTAGTGACTGCCAAACTACGGCATTAGCACATTTTCCTTCTGTTTAGATTTATAAACACTATTAGCTCATAATAATAAGTTTCACACAAGAACAAATTTTTATATATCCTTGAACATGTACAATTTTGTGCCTAACAATTATGATTTGCGGACAGCACTGATTTTTTGCTACCATTTGAAGAAAACAGCTGTAGAATCACATCGAATGCTTGTCGAAGCTTACGGTGAGCATGCTCTTGGCAAATCACAGTATTTTGAGTGGTTTAAGAGATTCAAAAGTGGCAATTTTGACGTAATAAGTGAAGAACGTGGAAGACTATCGAGACATTTTAAAGAAAGTTTGTTCCATTTAAATAGTGTAAAGAAAGGCACTGTTTCCATTAAAAGAATTACTTATTTACTTCATTTTTTGCTCATATCTCCAAACTTCATTTTTTGCAAAGCACGTTTTGAATGTTAGCTCCTCCTTTCACAAACGTGTGATAATTATAAAATTTTGTATGTACAAAATTGGATGTGCATAGAAAAATTCCAGTCAATGAATATCGTTAAATACATACTGAAATAATTGCGAAGCAAGAGAGAAGGATGTTGAAAGTTTAACAAAACTTCTCCCACAATCTCGTCGTTATCTTTCGGTCAATCCGCTTCTCAAAATATTGTAAGTTTGCACTGACTTGTTTAACTTCTATATCTCCAACAAAGCTGACTGTTTTTTCTGTGATAAAAATATCTACGGAAGTGAACTATGAATGACGAGCGAGCCACAAAAAGAAACATGTTATGTTAGGTCTTGGACTATTTCACCAATTCTCGGCTCTGTTGATAAAAAATAATCGCCCATAACAAATATTGTCTTTGCGATAAACTTGCAATGCAGCGCCGAAACTTTATCTTTCATGGGGGCGTTTTAATCTGAATTTAAATGCTCGGCGAGCTGTAAAAGTAAGTTTTCCGCAAATGGGGTTCTGCGAAATTGAGTTCGCCAGTAAATAGCAAATGTATTATTACCTGATGAAAAAAGGGCCTTCCATGCATCTGTCGCGATTCGCAGTTGCAAAGGGCAATTCGGAGCATCCAAATAGCCAGCCACCCCCGCATGACTCATTTGAGGGTTAAAAAGGGGAAATAAAGCGGCGAACTAGGGGCTAACGGGATGAGGCGAGAGAACAGCCCCTGCTATATCACGCGGCCATTTTAGATTTTATTACCGTTCGATACTAAAACATATCGAGGAGACTGTCACTAGATCCGTAGATATTGGAGGGTGGCCAAGTTTGAGTTATATAGGGGCATCCGGGGCGCCACCCCAGCAGAATATCATCCCTCGCTTTTTTCGCGAGGCCGACGCACAACTTCGAATAACAAATAAATCATATTTTTACAGTTCAGTTTTTCGCTGTTTTTCAGCCAGCTTTTTCGCACGATTCATTTGTTTTATTGTTTGTTTTCGATTGCAAGTTTAAGTGCCCTTTTAGGGCGAACGCCATTACACGAGCCGAGGCTCTTTTTAGGGAAAACAACGCAGTTCTGCGCTTTACTATTGTGCTGCGAATGTTTACGCTAATTTAGTTAATGATACTTAATTTTTTGGTTTTATGCTCTAATAGAGTAAGTATACCAATTTGTTCAAATCAGATTAATAAATCGAAAGGTTGCATATGTATAGCACTGAATGGATATTAGCAGTGAGTATAGGAGCTTAGAAGAGAGGCAGCCTTATGGACCAGATCGCGCCTAATTCAAATTCCATTATAGGTTAAAAGACTGAACTTAAGAGGCAGCTAGTCATACCTTAAAACGTATTTTAGATATTTTTCGCGTAGGAATAAGATATCGCCATGAAACAAACGGCATAATATTCCATTTTTTATTCTCCTAGCCTGTTAGCATTTTGTTTTTCGAAATTCCCTGTAGATTGGCTAAAAAAAATATTTTAGACTAAATTTTTGGAAATTAAAAAAAAAATGCTAACGGCTATTGTACATGTAAATAGGAACATAAGTTGTGGTATAGCAAAATGCGAAAAAATCACAAATAGAGCTTTAATATTTAAAATTAAATTACGTGAACTAGATGTCCGTAGTTGCTCAAATTCACAGGTCCCGGAATAACCGGCAACACCGCCTAGAGTTGCCGCATGCCAGCCGGCAAAATGAGTAATAAACATTGCACGTGTGCTTGAAGTTCGGTCACTTTTTCTTAGAAAAAATATTTTATAAGAGACATTTATTACATCGTACATGTACATGTACATATTTTATATTGAATTATAATTCAATAAGTACTCAGAAATTGCGCTTGGCTCTATTTC
>JAWQRP010000163.1:0-37654 GCA_033557875.1 Quadriops clusia | reverse complement strand
AGTTATTTTTTCGCAAATTGCCAATATTAGTGTCACAGTCAGTCTCATACTGGAATCCTAGTTCAAAAATAAAACTTTTTGAATTGAAACTAGATTATTGTCAAGTCGTCGGTCATCCATCCATTAGAAGGCATAACTGCTAGCTATTATTCCCACAATATTTGACATGGTTTGGACTTTCACATGTTTCACATTAATTGATGCCTGATATGTTTCAAAACTGTTACGAAGTTATCCGTTCCACTGCTTAAATTGTAGTTTTATATTTAACAATAAAATAAATCCTCCCCGATGTATATTCGAACATTCACAGCTTGTTCCGATTGTGAACGTATAAAGAAAATACAAATACTTTTGTTTACAAATAAAAAATTCACTTCGTTGCAATCAGTTCAGTACTTCGGTACGGTTCATTGTTCGTTGGGTTCATTGAAAAGGAAGGTGCAATTGAAGCTCTTCCTGCAAAAACAATGGTGTGCAAATTGGGGTACCAAATCGCAATTCACTTCATCATCTAACAATTGTCTTAATAACACGAAAGTTGTGCAATCTTTCTCCATATAATTTCATAGAAAAGCAGCCTCTTTGATGCGAAGCGATCGCAGTTATTGGCACTAATCTCATTCCCATACAAACATTTATCCACTAAACCAACATAATACATCTATTTCAAAATGTATTAATTAAATTATAAATTAGAATACCGCTTGCTTATGATGAATTGTTTCGCACCTTTTCTCTACGGAACAGCAGCTCGTATATGAACATCACCTACAAGGAAGACTAATGAAAGCCTATTATTATTACCAAACAAAATAGAAATTAATTAAAATAATTAGTTATGCATGAAAGTTTTGCAAACTGCCTATAATCTCGTAAAAGTGTGGGAAATTGCAGGAAAGTGCTCATGGTCGCACATACCGATCAAATAATTTGTTTTTTGCTTTGATAATTAATTTTGCGACCTGCATTTTAAAGCGTTTTTCTAGCCTGAAAATTGCTTCGCACGTCTCCAAGCTGACTTCTACATGTGCATCTACTATTCAGCTTCTACATAACATAACCAGCTTCACATGCGGCATAAAATTTGCAAACGACAGGTTGATGGCCCTGTTTCTCATTATGACCACAGACGTGACCTTACACTTGACCGGGCATCACATAGAGCCTTTAGCAATGGTCCAATTAGCGGTAGTCCATTTATAGGTAGTTCATTTGCATTTGCTTTTAAATTTAAAGAATTTGCTACGCTTCAACGGGCAACTCTCCTCGAAAAAAAAGCAACTGACCAAAAGATGATAAAAATAGAACGAGTTTCAGAATTATTGAAAGCAAACACGTTTATTAACGCAGATGATATGCATCCTCATTCTCTTGAAGCCATTTTACTAGAAATTTTATATCCAAGTTTTCTCTGCTGTAGAAGCACACGTAAATGAGTATTCTTTAATTGAATCGTTAAATATTCACCATTAAACAATTTCATAACGCCTATAAATAGTTATTACTTGTAGCTAGCTTATAGTCAAGGGAAATACAATAAATTTACTTTCGCTTATGTGTTTTAATTACACAAGCAATGACATTGTTACCAAAGCACATTTTCAAACATTTTATCATTGCATTTGCATGCAATTAGGTCAGTGACTACCTATATATCTATATATTTTAATGAAATTACATATATTGTCTACAAAACATTTTTGTCAGGTAGAATACTGTAACGTTTATTACAATATAAAACAAATACAGTATATACAGGACAATACAAGTCTATTTATTTATTATGCGTTTTTGTATAAAAGGATCTTCTTTCAGTTACTTTCCAAATATGGATTGCAACAGCATACTTAGGTCCTTCAGACAAACCAGAGGCTTATTTCAATGGCACCTCGTACATAAGACTGGATAGTGCAGTATCGCTTAAGCAGCAAATTGGACTTAGTTTTAAGACATGTGCACGTGAGTAAACTAATATCGTCTACATCTTACATCATGTTCATTTTTTTAAAACATTTTTAGCGGGTGAATTGTTTTCACAAAACCACAATGACAATAAGATAGAGCTGTCGGTTACGGCAGACGCACTTAGGTTCATAGTAAAAACCTCTAACAAAGTTTACGAAGAGAACATTCCGGGCGACTTCATAAACAATAAATGGCACACTGTTATTTTTACTTATACATTGGGCAACTTAACAATAACAGTGGATGACTTTTCGAAGCTCATCGCCAATGCTTCATTCCGGAAGGAATTGCTTGTGAACCCTAGCCTATATGACGAAGGGGCTGTGTTAATTGTAGGACATCACTTCACGGGATGCATGTTGGAAGGGCCGTCCATTGTTTTCAATTTTACAAACGTCCAACCAACAAATCCAAGATTTGGACCATGTCCTATACCTTACGACAGCTGTAAGTACATCGTGGTTTTTATAAAATATTGCTCAAGTTGTCAGCTGTAAGTAACATGATTTGTTTTTTTAAGGTACCCCAATTTTAGATAAAAACAATCTCCAAGATTTTTGTATAACTGAACCCTGTATGCGACACGGGACTTGCCAGAACGGTCCAACGACTTACACATGCGTGTGTGCCCCTAGGTACACAGGAAAAAATTGCGAAATTGATAATGGTAACACTTGTTTGAAACGAAACCCATGCAAAAACGGAGCAACTTGTGTGGATGATTTGATGGGCAATTATGCTTGTAACTGCTTGATGGGATTTGTAGGAAAACATTGTGAGCACGAGATTAAAATCAACCCAATTTGTAATCCCAACCCGTGCCAGAACGGGGGAACATGCAAGGTACAACAAGATTCTGATAAAATAGAATGTTCGTGCCCGCCAGGTTTTGTAGGACCAAGATGCGAAACGAATGTGAATGAGTGTAACTCTTATCCGTGCAGAAATAATGGCAGGTGCATCGATGGTCCCAACAACTACACTTGTGATTGTTCACAAACTGGCTATGCAGGCTTGAATTGCGAGGAAGACATTAACGAATGTTTAGCAAATCCCTGCTTAAACCATGGCACATGCTTTAATACTTATGGTGGACATATTTGCCACTGCCCATCGGGATTTGATGGCCTATATTGTCACATAAATATTAATGAATGTATATCGCAGCCTTGTTTAAATAATGGCATTTGTGAGGATAAGATGGGTGGTTTCGAGTGCCACTGCCCTAGCGGGTATTCAGGGTTATTCTGTGAAAACCGAGGAGGATCTTGTGATTCCATGACTTGTCCTCAATATGCTGAGTGTAAAGAAAGTAACAATAATGCAGTTTGTGTTTGTAAACACGAGTACCCTGGTAAGTAATTCATCCAAATTTCTTTATTATTTGATCTTTAATATTGTTATATTTATAGGAATATTCCCAAATTGCACGACATCCCTTGCTTGCCTGAACAATCCATGCAAAAACGGAGGAACTTGTACAGGTTATGGAGGATCATATAATTGTAGTTGTCTCCCAGGCTTTTCAGGTATGTAATTACATGTTTTTAAGGGAATGCATTTATGTGGTGATTTATGTTGACTGCCAAATCAACGTTTATACATTTCAAAACCAATAATCTTAACATTCTTGACTATTAATTTGATTTGGTAGTTTCTTTTCTGTGGAAAAATCATAGCTTATGCTTTATGTTCCCTGCAATCTTTACAATATTAGGATATGCATGTGATCCTAATCAAAAATGTACGCAAGATCCATGTGATCATATAACGCCATGCTTCGGAAAATTCTGCAGTCTCCGTCAAAAATGCATTGACGATCCGTGCAATCACGCAATCTCTTGTCAAGATTTCGTAAGTATAGCTGTTATAGCATGGGATGTTAGATGTGTGTTATCTAAAAGAAACGAACAAACACTTATGAGTAAAACCTAATTCACAGCCAGGGGGCTTCTACTGTCACTGTGAGCAAGGCTGGATGGGTGTTAGTTGTGAAATAAATATCGATGACTGTCTAAGCACCCCATGCCTAAATGGAGCTACCTGTATTGACATGATGCACAACTTCAAGTGTCATTGTGCTTCCGGATATACAGGTATAACTTGTCGCACTACACATCTTCGTTTGTTTTGAGTTTTCGTCCCAATAATTTTATTTGCTTAATTTTATTTGAAGCTTTATTTACTAAACCTATTTCAATATTCTTATTAATAAGTAATCTTCGTGCATAAACATTTACAGCTTTCTTTTAAAAGGAATTAACTTTTTGTTTTCAAAAGAAGACATAATTAAAATGCGCATAAAAGAAATAATTTTATTATGCATTCGCTACATATTGCTGATCAAAAGTATAGTTTAATTTGAATAAATAACTTGCTTTAAAGTAATAAGATGTACATTAATTAACTTGCTGCATTGGGTGATGCGTTGTTGCATTTGTAAATAACGATTTCTCGCAAATAGGAATTATTCAAATTAAAATAGAAAGGAATCCTTTTCACGACTGCAACAATGAATTAGCTAGAACGGTTTGCCAATTGATATGATCATTAAAGGATTTTTTTTAAGTAAAACTTTCATAAATTTACAGGAGATAGGTGTCATGTAGACATTGATGAATGTATCTCCATGCCGTGCTTTAATGGAGGAACCTGTGTGGATAAAATGAATGGTTTTCAGTGCAATTGTACAGACCAATGGGCAGGAGCTTTATGCGAAAAGCCTTTTGATGCTTGTGCATCAAACCCTTGCCAAAATAATGCAACTTGTACTATAGGAAACAACAGAAGAGATTATAGCTGCAATTGCATTAAAGGTAAGTTCAAGGTTACAAAAATTTGCCCCTAAACTATTTTGTTTCTTTAATTTTCTCTTAGGTTTCTTTGGTCTAAATATTGAATTAAGAATTCATTTTTCCATATTCTACATATTCACTTATTTAAACATTATGTTTAAATTTGAAAATTTTTTCATAGTTCCCACATGTTCTTCTCCATACTTCTCACTCAATTCTTGAAAAGATCCATCGTGATGATGGTAAATCTTACTACTCTTGGATTTCATATTTTTATTTTATAAATTTATTTTATAATATATCTTGACCATAGTTTGAAATTAATTTTCTTTAATTTTATCTTGGGTTTCTTTGGTCCTAATATTGAATTTAGAATTCATTTTTCTTGTTCTACATATCTTTATTTCAAAACAAAGTTTCGCTTAACAATTGGATAAAGATACATTCAATGTTAAATAGATGAAAACTTGAAAAAGCTTTGCAATTGTTAAGTGAAACGTTGCTGTGAAATAAAGATATGTAGAATAAATAAAAATGAATTATTAATTTAATATTAGGATTAAAGAAACACAAGAGAAAATTAGAGAAAATTAATTTCCAGCTGTTGTCAATAAATATTATAAAATGAAAATATGAAATCTAAGGAATGTAGAATTTACCATTTCCACGATGGATTTTTTCAAGAATTGAGTAAAAAGTATGGAGAAGAACATGTAGGAACTATGAAGAAATTAACAAATTTCAGCAGAAAGATACACTCAACGAAATAAAAATATGTAGAATAAAGAAAAATTAATTGTTCATTCAATATTACGATGAATATAGTAATAATGTACGTTCCTGATAATATTTATGTGTTCACTAGACTACTAGTAGTCTAGACTACTAGTAGTCTAGTGAATAAATAATTATTATCAGAAATGTACATTATTATTATTACATTCACCCTATAAAATAAGCACTGCCTGATCCGGTAAGAAAATAGGTATATCAATATTTGGTTCAAAAAAATCGAAAAGGAAATGAAAGAAAATTAATTTCAAGCTGTGGTCAAAAAATACTAGAAAATACATTTATATATTTAAAAAAAAAAACACTATTTTAATTAATACACTTTTTATTCCTGCAGGTTTTGAAGGATATCACTGCGAGATTAATATTGATGACTGCATCGATGTACCATGCCCAACAAATAAAGTTTGCGTAGATTTGATTGAGGATTATGATTGCCAGTGCCCTCCAGGATATGGTGGAGAAGACTGCACAATAAAAGTAGATCCTTGCAGCAAAAATCCATGCACAAATGGCGGGAAGTGTTCAAGAAACTCGATAACTCATGATTTCGAATGTGCCTGTCCTCCAGGTTTTACAGGTAACTTTCAATTCATATTCAGTAATAACTTTTAATAGTAATTATTATTAAAAAGATTTTTTTTATGCTTCTTATATATTTTAATTAGGACGAACGTGCAATGAAGACGTAGATGAATGTACAGCATCTAATAATGCTGTGGCTATATGCAACAATGGCATTTGTGTGAACACAAGAGGAAGTTATGAATGTTATTGCAAACCTGGTTACACTGGTGAAAAGTGTGATCTAGACTTTGATGAATGTTTATCGATGCCTTGCCAAAACAATGCAAAATGCATAAATAAAGTAAATAATTACGAATGCCTGTGTACCCCAGGATACCAAGGTAAATATTGTTATATCTACTATACTGTAATGTAATCCAATATACTAATAAACATTTGTGGTTTAATTTTAGGAAAGGACTGCTCAATAGATATCAACGAATGTGATCCAATGCCTTGTGCACATGGCTCAACTTGCATTGATGGAATAAATACTTACACATGCCAATGCCAACCGGGGCTTACAGGCCAAAATTGTAACATAAACATAGATGATTGTCTCGTGAGTAATATTTGTTCACTTACTAAACTAAAATTATAGAATTTTGAATGTATTTGCTTTGTTGTAGTCTTCACCGTGTTTAAACCAAGCTCAATGCATAGACGGACTAAACAGCTATACCTGCAATTGTAGCAACACTGGATTCTCGGGAGTACATTGTGAAATAAACATTGACGATTGTATAGGGAATCCTTGCCTAAATGGAGCAGAATGTGAAGACGAAACGAAAAATTATAACTGCAAGTGCCATCCGGGTTATACAGGCAAAAATTGTGAGATAGATATAAATGAATGCGAGAGCAATCCTTGCAAGTATTCTGGCACTTGTTTGCAAAAATCTAATGAGACTCTTTATGATCCTGTCACAATGGCCATGCTGAATTTAACATTGCCTGAGACGTTTAACAAGCAGTTTGATTATAGAGATGCAGAAGGGTAAGTAATGGCTTAATAGAAAACTGAATTTAATTAGGGCTTAAAGATGTCGCATTAATTCAATAACTTTTTTATTATTATTAAATCTTTATTTACTTCTTTTTAGATACGAATGTCTATGTGTACCAGGCATAAAGGGCACAAACTGCGATATTAATATAAACGAATGTGAAGGGTCTCCGTGTAAACAAGGCACCTGTATCGATAAAATAGCAGGGTATGAATGTGAATGTGAGGAAGGTTTTGAAGGTGAAAACTGTGAAATAGACATTGACGAATGCAAAAAATACAACCCTTGTGTCAACGGAACTTGCCGAGACGGTAGAGCCAACTATTATTGTGAATGTGAACAATCATACGGTGGCAAAAATTGTTCGGTTGAACTGGTTGGATGTTTTGAAAATCCATGCTTGAATAATGGAACTTGCATTCCATACTTAATTAACGAAACACAACACAAATTCAACTGCACTTGCAAAAATGGCTTTCAAGGGCAAACTTGTGAAAAGAAAACTACAATGTCCTTATCAGGACATTCACAAATATTGGTAAATACAACTAGGGAAGAGGGATATGATATTCAATTTAAATTTAAAACTACACTCGGAGATGGTTTACTAGCCCTTGGAAAGGGAAGCACTTATTACATTCTGGAATTATCGAAAGGAAGGCTAAATTTACATTCTAGTTTGTTGAATAAATGGGAAGGAGTATTTGTGGGTTCTAATATGAATAATAGTGTGTGGCAGAAAGTGTTTGTTGCAATCAATTCTTCGCACTTGGTTCTGTCTGCAAACGAAGAACAAACTATTTATCCGATAAGTTTTAACGATAATTCTAATGGCGTTAGTTTTCCTACTACATACATCGGGGGCATTCCGAGCAATTTGAAGAAATTAACACATGGTCAACCATTCTTGGGATGTGCTCAAGATGTTGTTATTAATGGTGAATGGGTCCTACCGGAGTCGACAGATTTGAGTTGGTTATCCTTTAAGGAAGTTGAAGTGGGATGCCAAAGAGAACCTCAATGCAGCCCCAATCCTTGCCATTCTGGTGGACATTGTACGGATATGTGGCGAGATTTCAGCTGTACTTGTGAAAGACCTTATTTGGGTCATACTTGCCAATATAGTAAGTTCTTTAAAAATTTTAAAATTCATTAAATTACTTCATTTTTACATCATCACATATTTTATAAACGATGTTTTTCAGATTTTACAGCTGCCACTTTTGGTTACGAAAACATTACCAATTCCCTAGTCACTGTTACCGTGCAGGATGTAGCCAGGAGAGCTATTCGTTCCATTGTAGACATTAGTATGTTCATAAAAACTCGCCAAGCTGAAGGACAAATATTCTATTTGGGTTCTTCATTTGGAAGCACTTCAAATTTGAACGATGAAACATATATAGCAGCCCAATTAGAAAACGGCGAATTATTAGTACGGATTCAATTCAATGGAACCCCTGAAGCTTATACTGTGGGTGGCGTTAAATTAAACAATGGATATAATCACCTTATAGAAGTAAGAAACTATGGAATAAAAGTTTAATTGAAGAGTAGGTACTAATTACTTTTATTTTAGGTCATTCGCAACGTGACTCTAGTGCAAGTTAAACTTAATGGGACCGAGTATTTCCGTAAAACAATTTCTTCAAGAGGGATGTTGAATGCGCAAGTTCTATACCTAGGAGGACATCAAAACCAACAGAGACCTGTACGACAAGCAATGGACACTCCTTTGCCTTCTAAAGCTGATGTAACTGCTGCAACAGGTCCTGCAGCTGCTCCTCTTAGCATGGTACATTTTAAAGGAATTATTCAAGATGTACAAGTATGTATTATGAAATCAATTATTAGTGTGTATATATTACAAAATTAATATTTACCATTTATTTTTACTATTTCAGATAAGCGATGGTTCTAAGATTATGGTGGTAGAGTTTTTCCCTCTGAAAATTAAAGACCTAAACATTCCAATGTCTTTCGGTACGGTAAATTTCGACAACAACACCGTCTTAGAAGGTGTTTTATCGGATGATTCTTGCAGCATTAACCCGTGTAATAACAATGGAACTTGCTTTAACACATGGAATGACTTCAGGTATGCATTTTAATTCCTCTAAGTTTGCATTATTTATTCATATTATTTTCTTTTGCTTAGATGTGAATGCCTAAAAGGTTTTAAAGGCAAAGCGTGCACGGAACAAGAATTTTGCCAATTGAAACCATGTCCTCCGATGTCAGAATGTAAAAACCTGGAAGATGGTTACGAATGCTTAGCTAATGTCTCCTTTAATGGTGAAATTGCTCCTTCGCAATATAACCTTACATCATCTAAATCATTTTCACTTGAAATAAAAACTATAGAATTGACGTACCGAACCAGGTCATGGGGTACGGCTTTCTTTGCCATTTACCAAGAGAATTACTTTGTAATATTTATATACCACAACGAAGTGATCATAGAATGGAGCATTTTCGGAACTGTGGAAATGAAACGGTTCAAAAAAGAACAATATGATGGGCAGTGGGTCACTTTGTTCTTGAAAATCAAGGATTCTGTATTGAAAGGAGGATTTAAGGATCTGGTTAACGACGATACGCCTAACTTTATTGTTACAGAATTTGATGCTGTTAACTTCACCGAAATATTTTCAAAAGGAATTATTTACGTTGGAGGTAGTGATAATAAAACATTTAATTACTGGGATATTATAGAAAGCTCTGATACAAATGGAACGGTTTATAATATGTTAAGTGATACTACCACTGAAAACGTATTAAGCAGCAACTCTATTGAAATGGATTCATCTCAAGAATACTTCCCAATATTCAAGGTTGACGTTAATAAATCAAGTGACAGATTTAAGGTACAGGAGGTTTATGTTTTAAGAGATAATCTTGTTCATAAACTTTTTTTATTCGCAGGGTTGCTTAGGAGAAATTCGTATAGATAAACATTTACTGCCTTACTACAATATAAATGAAATTTATAAGTACCTACCACATGATTTCTTTAATTTACAACCTGGTTATAGCCACAAAATTGGTTGCATATTGTGTTATAATAAGGATTGCTTCAATGGCGGGTACTGTATTGCACCGGAAACAATGTACAAATGTAATTGCCAAGTGGGTTTTGAAGCAGATGATTGCTCAGTGGACATCAACGAATGTGAACAAAACGAATGCAAAAATAATGCAACTTGTTTGGACAAAATAGGAAAATACGAGTGTGAATGTCCGCTTGGCTATGAAGATGAATTGTAAGTGAATGCTATTGATTTTAACTGTAAAACTCTAATTATTAATCTATTTATTTGCCTGTGAAAGTAACTGAGTAAAAAAATTTTATAGCTGCGGAACAGATATAGATGAATGTCTAAGTAATCCTTGCCACAATGGAGGCACATGCTTCGATCAGCTGGGGTCTTTTAAATGTGACTGCCCTGACGATTTCGTCGGGAAACAATGTGAAGCAGTTCGGATTATTACTTGCGCAAATTTTCCCTGTAAAGTAGGGGCAACTTGCGAAAGTATAGTAGGTAAGTTAACATCTTTAATTGCACTTACAACTAAAGTGATTACTACTAATTTTTAGATGAGAAGAGTAAAAATAACTTCACTTGCGTTTGCACTGAAGGTATGGTAGGACCTTTATGTGATACTCCATTTTGTTTGCGAAATCATTGTCAAAATGGTTTTTGCAATACAAGTGGATCGGTACCATATTGTCAGTGCCAAGTTGGTTTCGAAGGAGAATACTGCCAACATAATGTTGATGATTGTGTAACTGTATTAGGAGGAAATCCTTGCCAAAATGGAGGTCAATGCATTGATGGTGTAAACAGATACACTTGTAATTGTACCGGAACAGGTAATACAAAATCGTAATTTTATGATAATAATTATTTTCGTTTTGCTTAGGTAATAATTATTACAAAATAGAATCATTATACAACCTAAAAAATTTATATGTTCTCACCCTTTTACGTTATTACAGGATACAATGGACAAATTTGTGAATTTGATATCGATGAATGTGTTATTGAACCTCGCAATCTTTGTGGAAGAGGACATTGTCAAAATACTCGTGGCAGTTACCGATGCATTTGTGACGATGAAACTAAATGTGGGCCTGATTGTTCTATTGAAAATCCTTGTGCCTCGAGCCCATGTGTATATGGTTCCTGCGAAGCAATATGCCTTACCGCACCCGACTATAAATGCAATTGTAAAGCAAATTTTACAGGAAAAAATTGTGATCAAACTGAGGTAATGATATTTACTTTTTGAAATTTTATTACAGTAAAGGTAATGCAAAAATTCACTAAAACGTTTTTGCAACAGGTTGCCGCAGCACAAGACAACGATGGATTTAACATACTCTATATAGTAATCCCGATAGTAATCATATTGGTTCTAGCGATAGCTGTAGGATTAATAGTCCTTGTAAATGTTGCTAGAAGTAAACGAGCAACAAGAGGGACATACAGTCCCAGTGCTCAAGAATTTTGTAACCCCCGAGTGGAATTAGACCATGTACTTAAACCTCCTCCGGAGGAACGACTCATATAACTTGGATCTCTACGTTTATTTATTTGTGAATACAATTACCTACAGTAAGTTCAAATAGGTTATTTATATAATTGGCATTTTCAAATTATTTAGTTTAATGTTTATTTTATGTACCATTTGGAAATGTGATAGCCTTTTTAACTAATTGATATTTGTATAGTTTAGGATTAAGGACATGAAAGCCAAAGTTCATATCATAATTAATATTTTTTTGTGAAAGGATGAAATCTCCACTGATCAGGAGTTAATTTTTTCGCAAAAAAATTTCGTAATTTGTTAGGTAATTTTTGATTTAATATAAATTATGTACCTAAATATATTTTTAAGAGATTCGATAAATTCTGCTGTCTAAATTGATATGCTTATAAAAGTGCAAGGAGCAAAGGGGTTTTACGATATGTTTAAATAACTTGCAAATAAAACACCAATAGTTTCTATTTTCTGCAAATTGTAACGTTATGATGTACATATTTTTTATCACTTAAGTATTCTATTAATCAATTATTTTATGAAAAACCTAATATTCCTATTTTTGTACTTACTGCTTATTAGCAAACAATGAACAATTTTAATAATTTTTTTGCAGATATTTTTGTATTAATTGTAACGTAATTTAGATAGTAAATGAAAATGAGATAATTACAGTACTTTAACTTCATGAACAATTATTCAGTATTTTATAGAATTTAACTTGTACTCAGTGCCTCTAATGTCCGTCCATTATTATCAAAATGTTTTTATCTACATATAATATACAAAAAAATAAATGTTGCATATTTTATTAGAACAATTTGTTTTTATTGCAAATCATATTTCACTTTAAATAATTTTTGTAGAGACTCAATGTCGTCGTTCCATATTTCCTCCCAGTTTTTGCAATCGTCTGCACTAGAAGTTTCTAAAAGCTCAATTACTCGAAGTGTTTCTTCATAAACGTCCGACACTTCCTATAACATATATTTTTATTTTTCTTCATAAATATTTCTTATGTATTCAGTGATTACCGATAATGCTGGTGTTTCCAGATTTACATTGTCCTGTTCTAGAACAAATGGACATGCATCACCTGCCTCAGAAGCATTTGCTATGAAACTTGCAAACCTATGTTCAGAACCTGAAAAAGTGTG
The DNA here is from genome assembly GCA_033557875.1 of Quadriops clusia. Lineage (NCBI taxonomy): Eukaryota > Metazoa > Arthropoda > Insecta > Coleoptera > Hydrophilidae > Quadriops > Quadriops clusia. The sequence goes on along the minus strand of JAWQRP010000163.1, from coordinate 24,823 downwards.
AAACAAATTACATATATTTTTATTACGTTGTTCTTTATGACCTTACTGTGCTTTATTGTAGCACTATTTCTTCTACTAATCTCTTTTACAGAGCCCGAATTTTGTAAGGAAACGAGGTATAGCATTTTTTTAGCATATTGCGCTTCAATTATTTCCGTAATGGTAGGATCGTTAGTATTGTTTGCAATATTAGTCAAAATATCTTCTATGCCTGGTAATATGCTTACATAATTTTCATACACTTCGGTTGCATAATCCTTGAAGTATAAATTATTGTAGATAGTGATATAAAAATATAATTTGGGAGTTAATTTCAAAAATATAACATTTACTTTATAAGGTTCTAAGGCTTCATGCACAGCTGTACAACATTCAGTAAGGAAGTCTTTGAGGTCATTTTGTGCATCCTCTAATAAATCTTTATTTAGTGGATGTCCAAAATTTGGCCTAAGTCGCCTGTGAACTTTAGAATATCCGTCTCGCAAAGCTGTTGCTACGTTTAATCTCTCATTTTTCAAGGTCTTCAAATTGGTTTTCAGTTTGTTCACTGTGATTTTTTTGTAAGCCATTAGAAAAATAGGTACTACAGCTTGTATGTACTCTTGAAAGCATGTGACTAGTTTTATAAAATCTGTAATTAATTTTAATGACTTGCTTTTTAGTTAACAGTCATGATATAAAATTTATCACCATTGGCTTCATTTGCCCAATAAGAGTCAACCTGAATGTGATATTTGAAAAATTTTGCTACGACTTCTTCCATGAAGCTTCGAAAAGTTGGTTGAACTTTATCCTCATTTAAAATATCCGGATGTGAGTCGTAGAAAGCCTATGGGGAATAAAAGTCGGTAAGCAGATATTCTAAATAGAAGAACAAGAAAACAAATTGATGTAGTTATTTACGTCATTGACATTGTCATTCTTCTGTAAAAAATTTTATGTAATGTTTTCAAATTGAATGTGCTAAAATGGCTACGAGAAAAGGAACAAGTGAATATTCACAGGTTTGGAAGGACAACATTGACAAAGAACAAAGACTTCGGTTACAGTGGTTTCGGAAAAATGAAGCAGATTTAGTAGCAGATACTGAAGCTCCTCTTCAACTGAAGGTTTCAGATCAAGTTAAAAGGGAGAAAATTGATAATTATAAGGTTGCTTTTCAAGAAGTTCAACGACATCCAAAGATAATAATGGATGATCCTCCACCATTAGATTATGATCCTGATTGTCTTGTACATCCTATGCGTCCAGTTGATTACAAAACAAAGCAATTATTGTACACTGGTTAGTGAGAGTTTTTATGATGTAAAGATTTTTAATTATGATTTTATGTTAGGCACTCAACAAGATGGGAGAATGAATTACCTTAAAGAGCGGGCAAATATTATACCAGAAAAAAAATATTATTTCCCTGAAACTACGAGTTTTAGGTACGGGTGGAAAATGTGGGATCATGCAAAGAGTGGAGCCGGTGGTACAAGATATGGAAAGTCACAAATTATTAATCAAACGTTCTACAGAAGAAGAGGAGTTACGTCGGATCCCGAGTGGTACAGGGATCCAGTTCGGTTAAGTCCAACCGTTTGTGATTACAGATAGGTACCCTGCCGTTGTCTTGAAGCTGCTTCAGTGAATCATACAGGTGTACATAAGCTTTTCCCATAAAGGATTTATTATCTGAGGTAGGCTTTTGTTTGAAGAACGATGCGACAAAATCTTGAGGTCTTTCATCTTTACCCTTATCCTCTCGGAGATCTATTTGGGATTTTGGTTTAACTATTTGATTTGACACTAGAAAAGAAAATTGATTGTAGAAGAAACTTATTTGGTTTTTAAGCTTATTGGTTATGAAAGTTTTTGTAGGAGAACTGGAACACATTGATTATCAAATTTGTTTATGGCAATAGAGTGGTACTGGTGGTACATATATAAAATAAATGACTATTTTTTGTTTTTGTTATTTTTTGTCTTCTTTTAATGGAAATGTAAAAGTAACACATACTTTCTAGTATTTTTGGTGGAACGATCAACTTGTCATGTGTATCTCTCATAACTGATAAGGTTTCATCACAAAGTCGTTCCAATTCGTCTAGAGTGTCAGGGTTTCCTATCATTTTCTTTATTTTTTCTGCTGTATCTTTAAAAAATGCGAAACTTTTCTTTAATCCATATCTCAAATCATAGACTTGTCTTTTGATCAAAGATTGTGTTTCTTTGATGGTGTGTACAGCATTGTTATTGAATTTAAGTTCATCTGCGGAACCTTGAGCTCTAAAAGATATCATAATTCTCAATTTAATTAGCCAACAGTGGGTTTAAAGAAGTTTCTCAATTGTGATTTAACTTACACTTTTTCTAATTTAGATTTTCTGGCATCAGTAACATGGCTATATTTAGCTTCTAAATTACCAGCTTGCTTGTACAATTGCTTAAGTTTTGCCTTTAATTCTTTTTCCAGTTTCTTTAATTTTGCAATAATTTCCGTTCCTTCTTTGTGGTGGCAATTTCCCAATTCCGAGAAGAACCTGAAAATTTTGTTAATATTAAAAGGGCGAAACTAATTTATTCGTAATTACGTTATCCCTTTCAGAAATTTTAACTGGGCTCTTTTTATTACAACAACGTTTTCCTCTATTTTTATCTGCGATCTTTCGCAAATGGTCTTAATACTTTCTGCGCATTTTTCATAAGCTGTCTCATATTCACCCATATGAGACTTTATAATGGAGTCATTTTTCGCATTTTGAAGATCGTTCAGTACAGCATCTACACGCGAAGTATATTCATCTACAAATGTTTTCAATTGATTTTCAGAGTTCTTAATGAACTGCGTACAATTCTCCATTTTGTCACGTATCCCCTATAGTTGAACATAATTGTTTTGATATGCGGATTAAATAAATTGTATAAGAACAACATTTTACCGCAGCATGCCGTTCCATGCGTTTTTTCAAAGCAGCGATTTGGTTTCTCCTTAAATCATAACAATCTGATTTTATAGTTGAATAGCGCGGTTGGTGAATCGATAGTTTAACTTCCAGCCTTTTTGTAATCCTGCTTATATTTTCATTTATCCATTCTTCACATTGGCCATCCATTTCATTTGCCGTTGTATTCATTGTATTTTCAATAGCTTCAAACAGCCTGAAAATTAATCGATAGCAGTGATTTTGTTGCCCTGGGGTGATTTTATTATGGCCATTTTGAAACTACGAATAAAGATAAAATACGCAAGTATTACACTTGGAAAAACATTTCTTTACAAGATTTTCTCTTTTAGTATTTTTGAAAACAATCTGTTTGTAGAGAAAATGTATTTTTATACTCATGTTTGTTCCTAAAATCTATAAATTTTCATATCATTATCTTTCGCACAGTTTCTTTATAAATTGACACTCTGACTACAATCATTCGTAAATTTTATTCTTTTGGTATTAAAAATCTGCAGAGAAAAACGATTTTGTTGATGGGTTAATCAATTAAAACCGCTAAAGCAAGTGTTATCTTTTTCCTGATGCATACTTACCCATACATCCAATTTTGAAGTGCTTCACAGTGAAACTGACACATTTGGACTTGTTTAGGTAACACTGTTCCTCTAATATCTTCCATTGAGCTCAAAGGGGTCAAAATTTCCGTGAGATATCTTAATTTTACTGGCGAAACTGAAGGGTCCTTGGGATTGAAATGAAGAAATTGCTTCAATTCCGAAATGTTAACTTGGGCGGCTAGGTCGCTGTATTCTTTGTATTTCCTTATTACTGTTGCTTCTGCTTCAAAATGTGCATTGTACCTAAATATTTGTAATTAGTATTTTATTGCATAGTTTTAGTTATATAGTTTTGTTTGCAAAGTTATTTAAGATAGCTGCCATAAATTACATTTTGCCCAAATCGTCCAAAGTATTGTAAATTCTTTTCATGGGTTCGTCGATGGAATCTTCAGTGCCTTGTCTGATCGAATCAAGATAAACATTCAGCTTCATTTCTGCCGCTTGGGCGATTTTGTCGTTTTTCTTAATGGTAACTGCTAAGTCTTTGAGAACAGCATTTTTTGCATCTTCAATTCGTTCGAAATGGCTGTCCCATAGTCCAGCAGATTCTAACAAGAAAGTAAAGGTGCTTTTCAACTTCTCTTGCAAATCGGTGATTACGTTAGACCATAAGTTCTAAAAGGATTTAATTGTGAGTTAATATCATTATCTACCAATTTGAATTTATAATAATTGATAATAATGAGTTATGGGCAAGATACCTGCATATCTGATAATTCGACATCATATTGCTTTGAAATGCTTTCAACAACTGGGTAACAGTAGTCTCTTTCAATTTTTTCTATGTCTTGAGGCTCAACCAATCCTGCTTTTAAAAGATTTCCGGTTAAGTCACTCACACCTTCAAAGTATCCAGAGAAAACCTGAGAATAAGCCAGTTTATACATTTTTAGTAACGCCAGGGCATAACCGTCTAAAAGAAAATATTTATAATGATTTCATAACTTCATTATTGATAATTTTAATAATACGTGTTATGTACAGTACCTAATTTATTAACAGTGTCATCTATTTCCCTAGAAAACGCTTCCAAATCTTTCGTTCGTAAATATAGGGGGTCGAATGATTTCCACAAAAAGTTTAATTTGTCGTCTTCTAAAGCGAATTTTTTGAATACCGCTATAGCGTCTTGATTTTCAATTAGCATTTGACTATGCGTTGGGCATTCTTTTAGTTTGGCTTCACTGTACAGTAAAAGATTTAAATATGTAAGTAATTAAATAAATTTTACAATGAAAAATTAATATTATTACTTAAAAGCCTTGACAACATTCGATTTAATTAGGCCAACAATTTTTTCCCTGTTAAACTGTATGGAAAGACTGCAACGCCTCATATCATTCTTGAATCGTAAGGCCATTTCGTGCATTACATCATCATAAATTCGAAAATTTGATAAGGTAATTTCGTTTATTTCCTAAAAGCGTTATTGAGTAGGAATTTTAAAATAGGCTAATAACTGTAACTTACTATTATTTGTTCTTCAAAATATTTGTCTAAATCTCCTGGCATTTTATAAGAAATTTGTCGTAACGTTTGATACCCATTCTTTAAAATTATTTTGAATGCACTCGATCTCGTCTTTTCTATATCATGCAAGTATTTTTTTAATCTCTCCAGAAACTCTTTTCTCTTTTGTTGTAGCTGACGTACATTTCTAATTATGTTTTCAAAATTATAATTTTCATAGATGATTTCCTGTAATGTATTTAAAAAAATAATTCAAGCATGAAACTTAGGTAAGTAATTTTATAAATTTAAAAATGTAATTATTATTTGATACTTACTGAATCATCATTATACTTAATTTCCACCACCCCGTTAATTTCGCGCTGAATCTGTTGCAATTGGATTAATATCGATTTTGAATATTTTTGTATGTAATTGTCCACTTGCAAATTAACATTGGCTCTCTGGTCTTTCATTAATTTTAAGGTTTCTAGGTGCCGCGTTTTCTTGTTTTGTAAGTAATTTTGGAGGCCACGAGAAGGTTTCTTTTTGGACGCTAAAATGATTGAAAATGTGGGTTAAAGATAATGTACCTACTTTAGAAAACTTAAATTACTCCAATCATCAGGTAAGCACTTTATTAACCAATTTCCTGCTTCAATTTCTTTTTGCTTCTTCGTTTTCAATTTGGGGATTGGGGGCAGCTTGAATTCATCACATTCTTCCATAATCAATTTAAAATTATTACATGCGTCACTGTGACAAGTTGACACAAAGTGAGTAAATAATTGGAATAATAACGCATAGATACTAATTTGGCGAATTAAAAAATCTGCACTTAAGAATAAACAATAAATATAATATTTAACGAAACTTAAAATATAATACATAACAAAATATTTTGTACAAGGTTCTTGTTAAAATATGCCAGCCTAATTAAATACAAAGTGTTGAATAAATAAATTACAGTTTAAATATTTGCGCAAACTAAATCTTCCTAGGAAAATCGAAGAGAATAACATGCGCTTAGTTACTCTTTGGTTTCAGTTTGTTGCCAAATTTGCTTTTCCGCTTCGTCTTTTCTTCGCTGTTTGGTTCTTGTTCGAGTGCTTCGTCCAAATCGGCTATTTGCTCGTCTCGAACAAAGTCTTCTTCGCTGCCTTCATTGCTGGTTTCCGTTTCGTCAGGGACGTAAATAGTCATCGGCATTTTATGCGAAACTTTCTTAACGGGTCCGGCTTGACGATTTATATTGTTGGCTTTCCCGGCTTCTTGCAGACTTACCAGCGCATCTGCTGCTTGCCTGCTTGGTAGGGAGGCGTAGAATAGGTCTTCTTCGGGGTTTTCGAATGTGGTTTGTGGGGAAGGTTTTGCATCAGGTTCTGCGTAATCGGAGACTTCGTCCCTCGTGTCGAAGTAGTGTTGAACGTATTGCGTTTGCGCTAAGGCTTCTAGAGGATTTCTTAGGTGGTGATCAGCGACGTCAGACCTTCTGGTCTCGACGAGGTCTTCCTCTGGTTCGCTATCAATTCTGGCTTGACTCTTTTGACCTTGCTCTTCATAGTTGAAACTGTGTAGTTCTGGTTGGATGTGCACTTTCTCGTTAGGAGTATTTATGTCATGTTGTATCTGAGTCATGTAAGAAATTTGCTGTTCAAACAATTGAGGCGTGCTCAATAATGTTTGTTGTGGGCCTGTCTGTTGGGTTAAATGTTGCTGGAGTTGAGGTTGTTGCAACAAAGGATGAGGGTAAGTATCTAGTAGTTGTTGTTGTTGCGGATAGGAGTTGAATATTTTGAAGAGTTCTTGAGTGTTGGGAAATAATTGAGTCTGCTGATATGTAGGTGGAAGCTTTAAGGTTTGGGTGGAAGCCGGAGTTTTAAAGGAATTTTCAAAGTTAGGAATGTGGAGGTCCCCTTGTGGGCGATATAATGGTTTATGGATTAAGTCTGTAGCTTCCGTTACTTGATATTGGTGGGCCTTTTGAATTTGGACAATGGTTTGAACTGGCTCTTGAGCTTCTGCAGGAGGCCTTACTTTTACTTCTTCCACAATTTTCGGCTTATCCGCAGGACTCAGTTTTGGGGCTGGTATTGTATGGATTGGACCCTTTTCGTCCATTTGCTTAATGGTATTTAAATGGTTGGGAATACTGTTCGACTGCACATGGAAGTCGTATTCTGTCTTAGGCACCTTTGGTGAAGATATGAACGGTTTTTCTTGATGAATTTTGAAAGTGGTTGGTTGTGGATTTTTCCAAACATTTCTTACGTTGGACGCTACAGGCATCGGTATAGGGCCAGGTGGTATAGGTCTCTTCATGATGGGTAGATTTGGTGGCAACTTTGGAGAATTGAGAGGCATGTGAATGTGAGGAATTGGCCGTGGTCTCATTTGCTGTCCTCTTTGGAAATGGGCTGGAAGAGGAGCAGGGGGTTGCCCATGCCACTTCTTGTGGAATTGAGGAATATGTGGTGGCCGCATCAAAGGAGGAGCCGGTCCCCTCATTTTATACCTGAATTCTGCATCGATTGTTCTTAGATATATTATCCATATGAATATCGAAGTTAATTGTAGAACCTGGGAAAAGATATGTTTGCTTAGGACATTTATCACATTATATTAATTAACTTAACATAAATAACAGAAACTTTTTAGAACGCCGCCTCACCGCACCGCACCGGTAGAAAATTTAAATAGTTAGGAATTTCACGAGAATGTTAAAATAACATATTTACAAAATAAATTCGCGGAGAAATTTACTGCAGATATGTATTTATTTATGTGGGTCAGTGGTACCACTTCATCAGGTATTTCCTTCCGGAAATCTGCTGATGACACTGAGCACCTGTTGTAGGTCAATTCTTGTTACAGACAGCTTAGGCGTCGTTTTAAATCGATTTAATTTGTACACACTCTAAATTTGCACCAAATAAAGCCTTAGCACATGAATTAACTTTTAAAAAGTCAACTAGTTTAAAATTTGTACCTTCATATTGGTTTATGTCCGAAACATCAACAAGCACTGACAATATTAGCTTTAGCAACTCGATACACCGTAAACTACATATAGAAACTGAACAATTAGGTCAGTGTTCTTACTTATATACCCCTTCTTCAGAAGTCCATCAAATACACCATCTCTAAAGTTTGTATTATCAGTCAATACTACTGATGACCAACAGTGCACGCAATAATAGTTAGGCGTATTAAAAAATAATTAATTTGATATTATAATTATTTAAAACGCTGACCTTTCATTTGTCATCTGTTCTTAAAGAATTATACGCATACTTACGCTTACATAAACTATTCATATTTTAATTATTAATGCGTATTTCATCTTTGTACACATATAGACGAGTATATTAAAATGTTCATGGCATTTAATAAAACAATAAAACTTAATAATAATGTTAATTTACGTACATTTTCTCTTATTTTCTATTTATTTTCAATTGCGTGCTGCCAATTATTTAATATTAATTCTTCTCAAAAGAAATTAATCGTGAAATTAATAATTTCTCACCGGCAAATGCCTTTACGGTAATGTAATGGGAACGTGCAATTATTCCCAATCGGTTTACCATTGTAAAATAAAATGCAAATCTAACTGTTTAATTAGAGCGGCTATGTTAAAAACGTAAATGCGCTTATTATTCTTTAAAAGAGACCATAAATAGCAATTACCATTCATTAAGCTCTAAGAATATGCAGAAAGCGCATTCTTGGAACATTGGCCAAAGCCTCCTAAAACATGTTGATTGTCTATCATTTAAAAAAATAATATTTTTTCTCCTTTTTGTTTAGAAAGCTATCACCTTAATCACTGTTTGAGAATTATCCTCGTGCCTGCGTTTGGAATGCAATAACGTTCTAGTGTTTTTAATAATAAAAACCATGCTCTTCGCTATTAAGGCTCTGTTTTCAGATGTAATTTAAAGTGAAAGCGATTGATATAATTAACATTCCCCGAATGATGACCGCAAATAATTCAAACTCTAAATCTGAAGATAATTCAGTTTAGGGTAGGTGGGGCATCATTCACTTTCTTCTAATTTAACATGAGCTTCCAAACATATAATTGTGAAAAGTCTACATGCACCGCACATACTTCATCAAATCGTATATAATGTCAATGTCCTTGAATAAGTTCAACCGGTCATGGTCTCGAAGAAAGTTTTAGATGTTGCTCCGAGAATACTACAGATTTAGGTAAAATTAATTAACGCTTGTCTATTGTGCATCTTTACTACAAACAAATTAAACGGGCTTAAACAGTTGAAATCCTAAATTCCATAATATATTAAGTGAAATTGTTTATGTTCAGGGCTGCAAGAACATCATAAATTAGGCAGTAGGTATTGCCTCAAATATTGTTGCATTCCTTATACGTGCAATTAGGCATTGGTAGATTAATTTTAAACTATATTATTCTATAAGAGAGCGACCGACGACCAAAAAAACAGGAAAAGTTTGTTCAAAACGAATACTTTATGCTGATCCACAAACCTACATCTCGGCAACGGTTTCCAACCTAAAGGCGTTTTAACGATTTTTTAAATATTAAAAAAAAGAAAAAATAATGCGTATGCGGTAACACCGCAGAAAAAGAGTATTATAAATTTTGGCTGGAAGTGCGACCTGCATCTTCCGCTGGTTTTAATGAAAGTTTTAGTCTATTTATGTTTTGAAAAAGTACATGATTTTCTCCCTCATTCGCCGGTCAGTGAAGAACGTTATTTATAGGCGAAGCCACTTATCAATGCATGTAAAGCGAAAGCTAAATCACTAGGTCAGAGTCTATAAATTACTTAGTAAATTTGTAATTTTTGCGCTTTAAGGTTCCGTATCCTTGAACATTCAAATGTAACACTTCGCAAGGACGAATATGTAGTCGCTCTTCACGGGCTTAGAAGTATTTAAAAATAAAATTAGTCTATATGTGTATGTTTTTGTTTATTTTTCTTTTTGTTAAAATGCGTATCTTCAACAGAAATAATTAAAGGAAAATGCATACACTTTTTTATCACTTATTATTTACATTTATTATTATAAGTTAAAAAATTTAACAAGGTAGGTCACTTTATTTGGCTTTCTTAAAAGATCTAACAACAGCCTGATTGCAGTTACCTGTTATTCTGTAAGTTGTCTAATAATCATTTGGTTTCTTTTACTTCAATAGGAAAACTTATCATTTGAAATGTATCATTTCGTTCATTGCTCTAATAAGAGATGGCGGTATCAAACGATCGAACATACTTTTTGCAGTGAATAATTTCAATTTCATTTATTCATTGTTTGTTTTAGTGCATACTCAATATCATGCACTTCTCCTGTGAATATTGAATCGATTTTTATAAAATTTAGGAAATTCTACAAACTTCTATTTATTTAGTGGTTGGTTTCCTGTCCGTTTGTAATTTGCAATGCATGTTTTGGGTCAAGATTTTATCCAAACTCTACAATACGACCAACGTTTCGATTTATTATTTTCATCTGTATCTACATATGTATTTTTTATATCTATTAAAGAGTGAGGTGGTTACAAATTCGTTGCAAAAGTGAAACTCTGGAAAAATTTAGTGTATTTTATTTAAAAAAATTTGGATTGAAACATTTTGATTTGTAGATTTTAATACATTCTTAAGTAATAGCAGAAAATTTAAAAATTGTTGATAATAAATATTTCTACAAGGATTTTTTTCTGAATTATCTTAAACTCTCCAGTGTGTAATAAATTGACATTCTGTACATGTAGTATTAGGTATATTAGAAATTTGAATATATACAACAAATATTGAGCAAATTGCCAGAAAGTATGAACGGATGTTATTACAAATTTTAGTTTATTTTCTTAAATGATTCGCACAGGGTACTGCATCTGCATCTTCGCATGTTAAGTTGTGTTCATCGAATACTTTTCCGTCTCCACAGGAAATCAATCTTGGGAACCCATTGACGCACGTAATCAAGCGACCACAATCTCCAGGAACAGCAAATCTAGGATAAGGCCAGAATCTTGCAGCGGGGCTGTTTGATGGTACTTTTGTTGGACATTTGAAACCAACCACAGCTGAAAAATAAAATAAATTTCATCTCAAATTATTATAATTTTACCTCAAATTGTTCTAATTTTATCTCAAATTATTTTAATTTTATCTCAATAAATTCTAATTTTGTTTAAATTAGTTCTAACTCTATCCTTAAGCTTTTTACCTTCAGGATTGCATTTTTCAAGAAGAAGATCTGGCCAATTGCATCCATGAATGCGATCATCATAAACCAATCCAGGCTCACATTGGTTCGGAATTGGTTCTCCATGAGCGCATTTTATATAATGGGTAGAGCATTCGTCTGTGTCAGGGTATATTCCAAATTGGTATTCACAACCAGGTGTGCTTATTGGAGTTACTAATAGGTATATATAAAATTAGAAAGTTACATAATCGCAGTTTAGCTTAAGGGTAACCCAATGTAAACTTACTGTCGGCTTTACGTTCACCGCATTCAACAGCCCAATGATAGTTGCAATGGTTGTAGACATTTCCTTTGCCGTCGAAAAGAAGACCATTTTCGCATTGTTCCACAGTTAAAGTCCCATTGGTGCAGAGAAAGAATAAGTTACAGGATTCAGGATGAGCGTAAGCTTGGATTCCGTATGGGTCGGGGCAAGAAGGAGCGTCTTGCACTAAAACGCCAGCTTGTGCTAAAAAAAATCATTTTTATAACATGAAGTTAATTTGCGAAGTATCATTAAGTGAAATATCGTTGAAAGAACGAAATTAATGTTTCTATTCATTAATATTTCACACTGAATTTTTATGGGGGATGTTGAATTTGCAACTTCCCCATAAAGCAGATAATATCAAATTCATTGTTTTTGGAGGTCATTAACAATTACTCGTTTATTTATGTATATTTAGCTTTCACCGCGAAAAAATATCAATGCCATTTTATTAATCTGTAGAGTGAAAACCGTTCTTTGTCCTCACCTCAAAGAGTTTGCACTTGTGATTTGTGCAACATTGTTTTCTCACTTTATTAGCTGTAACGTGCTCTTATATAAGTTTCACTTCTCGTAGAGACTCTTGCGACTACAAGCTTTTTAAATAAGGAAGCATGTAAAATTTTGTTAATCCGATATTGGTGATGTGTTCTTTTTGTAAGGAAATCGCCGTTAAACTTACTAAAAAAAATAGAACAACTGAAGCCCCGCCAAACGTGTGTTGTATCAAATAAATAATAATGTCAATAAGTTTTGTATAAATGAATAAATAAATACTAATTTCTTCCTAATTAATTACTTTCGGCGAACATATGCTGATTTTTAAGTAGGAAGAAAGTATGGTTTACATAGAGTTCAGTAACTTATTTATGAATATTCTTGTAAGTACTCATAGTTATTTGCTATAAACGTATTTGATGTAAACATATTACTACTAGATGTTATAAATATAAAAATAAATAAAACATAAGAATATCATTTATTTTAATATGCTCTTTCTTAAATTGCACAACCTACATTTATATTTAAAATACATAGGTACTTGTCTTCGAAAATAAACTAAAACAACTTAAATACGATACTTATTTCAATTTCCTGACAAATTGCAAAGTAACAATCTTTCATAATAAATTTCTCATAAATTTGGTTTACCACATTTAATTGAGGAACTGGTTTTCTATCTATAATTATTCTTACAAAACCTGTCAACATTAAGCTACTTAGGACAACTTTCAAGAATTAATTTCTTTAAAAATAAATTTTACTGGGGATTTATTGTACAAAGAATGTTATTATTACTAATATTATTACTGCAAACGCGATCGAATTATTGTAAGCGCCTTTACACCTCGTTTGCATGACTTAATACATAATATCATTACATTCGTTACATGTACTCCTTGCTAAGCGAGCGTGACAAAAATAGAATAAAAAGATACATACTTCCGTTCAAATCGATTTTTTAATTAATACATTAATGCGAGTGTATCACTTGAAGAATTCTATTTGCAAAATTAATTAAACTGATAATACTCACCAAAAGCTATGGCGGTTAAGGAAACAACAGAACACAAGAACGATCTCATGTTGCCTTATCCTTGGTAACTGAGCACTGAATACTATGGTTACTTTCTATAGACTCCGAATGTACGTTTGTTCCACCATACCCTTCACCTATGGTATTTACATTCAATATTCGCCATACTGTTCGTAGACTTATGCAAATATTGTTCAATTATTAGGGCAGAACTGTGTTAAATGGACCCCGTACTTGATTTTCTTTTGATGCTATTTAATTTTGGCGACAAAACTTTTACAATTTATGTTAAAAAGTATTTATTGCATTGCTCCAAAAAATCCATTTTCGGCGAACAATTCCAAGTATAAATAAATTATTTTATGCTGCCAAAAAACTAATCAAGACTAATATGCTACACGATTAATACAAATTAATGTTTAATTTAAAAATTAGAAAAAATTTGAGTGACGTGGCCTTGTAGCATTTTTATGTTTTATAATATTTTCAATTGCTCCTTTATATGTACTTGTTCTCCTATTTCTAATATAGAACGACAACTTCATATAATAGTTTAAAAGTTTTGCATAAGAAGTAGGTACGTAAACAAATTTAAGAGTGTTCGTTTTGTGAATTTAGGAAAATAATTAAAACTGCAGTAAAATATACATGATAATCAATTCATAGTAAGTACTAAAATAGAACTTTCACTGTTCCCGATATGTGTCTGCATTATGTAATTATTTTATAAGCGCCGACAAAATGAACAATGTGTGCACTTGAATGTGTTTTATATGAATTCTAGACCGTAAAGTCACCTAATTAAACTTTTTGTGTTAATTTTCTAAGAAATGTTTTATAATAATTCATGTTGTACAATTACTTCTTAGAAATGTGATTGTAAACAATAATAAATTTAATAAAAATTTCACGTAATACGAGTTCATTTTCAAGACAACGGCAAGGCAGGACAATCACCTTTTGATATTTATTTATCAGGTAACATTCGTTTAGTTTTATGTGATTTGAATACAAAAAAGTGCATTTACGAATAAAAGATGTAATTATAAAAAAATGTTCTTTTTTTGGGGGATACAAACTTTTAGTCGTGCGCCTCCACCAATTGTCCATGTATACGTCGAAAGCTATGAGGAAATCTTAAATTTATTCGTTTCAATAAAGGGGTAATTTCTATAATTGTAAGAGTTCATTAATAATTAAAAAGGGTAATATTTCCTATTAGGTACTAGGTATATTGAAATCTTGTAAAGATAATTAATTATAAAAAATTCTTGGTTTCATGAGCATTGTACCAGAATGATAAGCACATAAAGCTACTAGGACAATCGCTTTGCAAAACTTAATTGTATGTACACCTAATTTTGGTTTATACATTATCTTAACCATTCCTGGCGAACTATTTTTTTGGTTTTGGTTTTTCATTGTAGTAGTTTTCACTAAAACAGAAGTGTGTCAATAAATTACAAATTTTTAAATTGACAGTCAAACTTACCAGCCAGGAACATTAGCCGGTTCATCGCACTTAAACGTTTCATCATTGTAAACAAACCCTCCAGAACAAGCTCCTTTTTGAGGTTGAACACCATTTCTGCAAATATAAAATTTCTGGCAATCCTCGGGATGAGGATAAGTTGGATGAGGCAGGTTTCTGCCATCTGGACCTTGAACTTCTCCATCAGGGCAAAAAAATCCGTCATCTAGTATATCTGAAATAACAATTAAAACATTACAAATCTTGCAAACCTGAAATTTTTTTTGTATAAAATTGTATACCTTTCTTTGGTTTTGTACAATCCTTTCTTCTGTTATCTTGGGGCCACGCACAAGTGCTAGAAATATCATCATAGATAAGACCTGCAGGACAAGGTAACTCATGAGGTACGCCATCTACACAATTGTAAAATTTATCGCAAGCTGTAGGATCATCATGTCGGTAATACCCATTGGCTCGTGGACAACCCTTGCTCGGTTTAGCTTGCTCTAAGAAAAATTGAAAATATTCAAATGTTAGTTAACAAAATGTCGAATTAGTTAAATACTGTTCTCGCGTGTATACATGGTAAACTATACTTTAGTGGTAGGTATCTTACGCAAAGCAGTTCTGTCTCCACAATCAACGTTGGCTGGAATATCGCACCTCTCGCGGTTGGGATCACTATCGTCAAATACTAACCCATCAGGACACAATCTTTCTTCATATTGTCCTTTTGAACAAATGTAGTACAAATCACATTGATCCAAATCCGGAAAGAATCCTGTCCTTTCTGGACATTTAAACTGGGCATTTGACCCTAAAATGTAAACGTTATTTGTAAAAATATTATTAATAATAATACTATTTATATCTATTTAACCACGATTATTTAATTATATATTTTTGCAATCTCTCTAATTTAAAATTAAAAGTGGTTGGCATTCCCAAAGGTTATGTGCAGGTAAAACTTTTACATCCCACGTGCAATTTAATGGGCGACGACACTCAATTTCAAGGCTCTTGAAATTATCTTAAATACTTGCCGACATTTTGCCCCTACTCGAAAATGAAATCTTCATTACATTCATCAATTAAACATTTTCACTCACCTGCTATGAAAGCCAGCATTAGGATTATTGTCCTCACTCTCATGTTTAATTATTAATATTTAAGCACGTCACTCGTTTGAATTGAAAACTGCGAATTAATCAAAAATGTTAGTTCCAAATATTTAGAACCGCTTGACTCGCCAGCTAATCTTATACTTAAAATCAGAAACGAAGAAAGTTATAAACTTTTACCCTTGGGCAAAACCGTGTAGTGTAGAATTCACTCGGCTGGAAGGTGGACTAATGGGATGTCGTTTTGGTCACACCCACGGAGTGTTCCTACCTCTACAGCTTTATCTTGTAATAGTCCAGGCGAACAAGCTTTTATTAAATTATAATTATCATTATTTAACCCGGCCAAACTAATCAATTAATTAGCCGACAACACCATGTAATTAATCGGCATTCATAAATGGGCCTTTGGTAACGCGAAGAAAGCTTTCTTCTGCCCATAAATATATTATCTAACGAAAAGTTCTAGCAGCTTTATTCCATTTGCAGAACGTTAATGGCCTTAACTTTCTCCGGCAGTGCTCGCATTAAACAGTTGAATCCAATTCAAACTAAGGTATACAAACGACATTTTTTATTAAAAAATGTAACATATATTAAGGGTACAACAGATGATTTTGCGAAATAAAAATAAATAAAAAAATATAATAATGAAGTCTAGGAATTGGAATAGTTAACTAAAGGGCAAGGAAAGCTAAAACGCTTTCAAATTAATTCTTTTTTCCTGGCTTTGGTGGTGGTGCAGCGTCGTCTTTATACCAGTCCTCGCTGGAATCAAATGAAAAAAGTGTTATAGGGTATAAGAAAAATATATGTTTTCAATAGATTTAGTACTAACCATCCAGGCACGTTTTCAGGAGCGTCACATTTTTGAAGTTCTTCGTTGTAAACTTCACCAACTTGGCAACCCAAATCTCTAGGTTCTTGCCCGTTTAAGCATACGTAGAAACGTTGGCAATCAGTAGGGTGGGCGAATTTTGGATGGACAACTAATTGTCCATTGGCATCAGTTTGCGATTCTTTGGGACATTCAAAGCCATCTTTCAACTTATCTAAAACATATGATTATATAGATAAGAACTATTATACTACCCACAGGAGTATTATAGAAAAAAACTTACTTAGTTTGCTGTCATCGCAACCTTGTCGTCCAGCAGAATTAGGCCAAACGCAGGTACCCGTGAATTCATCGAAATGCAATCCTTGAGTGCATTTGATTTCTGTGGCTTCACCTTCAATGCAGTTGTAGAAAATGTTGCAAACGTGCTGTTCGGGATGAGCGAAGAACCCATTTCGCCTTGGACATAATCTGCTTGGTTTTGGGGGTTCTGAGTATAAAAACAAAATTTTAGTTTGATATACTCCACAAATTGGAAGTGAATTTACTTACGAAGTTCTGTCCTGTCTCCGCAGTCTACATTGAAAGGTTGATCACATTTGTTTATTTTACGAATGAGGGGATCAAAAACTAAACCATCTGGACAAATTTTTTCCGTGGCGAAACCATCCACACAATCATAAAATTTATCACATTGTCGAAGATCTTCGTATAAACCATCCTTTGGGGGACATTTGAATTGTGCACCTGGAAATTAAAATAAAATTAGTCTAGACCTTCTAAAAACAAAGGTGTTAGTGCATAAATCACACATACATTTTTCTTTGAACTTTGTAACGCTTTGTTACCTACACACAAGGATATGCAGAAGACATTAACATTCCAAGACTACAGCCGATGCAATATAAATTATTGATTACTTTCCTGCAGGCCGGGTACATTGCAGCCCAAGAGATCGAATGTGCATATATGCATGTGTTCGTGGTTATATAAAAGTGAAAGGTTGAAAATTTTAAAATTTTGTAATGCCTCCGAAACCGGTCTTAATCTTCAATTCCTGGGATCAGAAGCTTTTTCTTTGTGTCTTATGTCATAATTATATATCAAAATCGAACGGCGTTTATTAATACCTTCAATTTACTAATTAACAACATTTAAGAGAAAGTTCAGGTGACACTCCATTGCCGGTAGTTGTTGTTATTCAATCATACATATCTACGGAGACTTCAATGCTAGACCAAGGCACAAGAAACTAAGCGTAGCACATTTTATAACTTACGATTCCGGGAAGTTTGTTACAGTTAATTACCACTTAAATTACACTTTCATTTATGTAATTTTCTTCAATAAATATTACTTTAAAAAGTTAAAATATAATAACGTTAATTCATGCTCAAGTTCTAATAATTTTATTTTATATAGGTATATGCAATTTTCAGTGTTAGATACTATCTACTTATTTTAACATTTCCTACTTTAAAAATTATTTTTAATACGTGCTATTATTATTTAAAATTTGCTTTTTTCCTATTTAAATATTTTTTGTACTTACTTGCACTTGCGATGATAGCTGTTATCACAATAAGGTACTTCATGTTTAGTTAAGTTGAAGTTGGAAGTGGTGTCAAAAATTAGAGGTGATACAATGTCCACCTCTTAACTTAAACTGGTGGATTGAGTGGCACTCTGTTATTTAAAAGCTCGCCTCCAGTAAGCCAGATAATGTCGAGCCGCCTATTATATCTAATAATGTGGAGTTGTAAAATATTGGCCGACTACTTTTTACTCCACTCCCACCATCAAGCTGCAAGAAATGTATAACCTTTTATCTATAAAATATCATATCTTCACGGAATTTAAATTCGCGCTATGCACATGGTTTATTTTTATACGCCACTTAGTTTTGAAATTAAGAGAGTAACGTAGAAAGTTCCGAATGGGCATCTTACATTTAAAAAAACTAAATGAATTCCAATATGTTTAAGTTTAGGTTTAGTTTAGAACCAAAACACGGCTTACATCCAAACTTTATTACTATTGTTCAATAATATTATGTATTTAGTTAATTAATTAATTAATTTATAGTTTTAATGAATAATATATTATTTATTATCGTAGATAATTTTTTTCAGTTTGATTTAATCTTTTAAATGTTATCAGTTTTACATGGCTAAGTGTAACAAATTCTGTTCCAAAAAAAGTAATAAATCAAACCACCTGTTGTGCATTATGAAAGTTTTCCTATTTGGTTATTTTTTCCTTTTAGGAATGTAAAGGACGAACACTAAGAGAAATACTTTTATTCTCTTTGAAACTTGTATTCTTGAAGGTCAACCTTATGCATATTTCTTTGAATGGACTTTTAACTTACAAATCACGTTTTTATTTAATACCACAGTGGTCATCTATTGGGAGGATCAAAAAATATGAGAAAGCACTGTTTAACATTTAACATCAGTTCAAATTTGTTCATCTATGCAAATTTTCCTTTTTTTTAGAGTTCGTTTAAATGTTAATTTGATTCTTTAGGACCACTATTCTGCAACCATTTTCGGCGAAATTCATATTAGTAGAGCCACAAAAAGTTGATTTGCTATTATAATTAAACAATTTGCAATCCTAAATCCATTTTAACTATAATGGTACGTAAATCGTTGAGTTAGCTATTTTAGTCGACTGGAAGAATTTCCTTTTTTTTTATTACACGCCAAAATACGAATGATTATTTTACTTTTATTATGATTATATTGTCTTCTTCCCTCTGATTATTCAATCGATGTATATTTAATTCCACGCACGTACTCAACACAGATTATGTAATTTTTTTGTGACATAACGGGTCGAACTACAAATTCGATAATGTATTAGTACAAACAAACAAGTCGCACACTTTCACGACACCCGCACGCTAGTGAAAGTTCTTAGAGCATAAAGTAAACGCGTTTTTACCAATACTTCATTCATTCCTTGCCACAAAATATCGATTTTTGCGAAAGCGGCCTTCTTCAGGGATTCGCTCTAAAAGTTTTTGATTGTTTCTCTGTGCGAAGCTTTACGCACATTACCGCTTTCCAATTGTTTATTGAAACTTGACAAAAACTATTTTTACTCAGATTTCATTGCCATTACCGAGGTGATATTTAAAAACTTTTTTGTAAGGATTTTGAACATAAAAAAGTTTAAATATTGGCTTTTTGTAAATAATATCTAATAATTGAGGCGTATATGGTTTAAGGACATTTTTAGTGTAGGATAAATAAATAAATTTAAGTGATAAATAGTTATTAATCTATAGAAAAAAGTATACACTCTTAGAACCACAATTTTAAAATGATATATATTTTTAAGAAACAATGTGTACATTATTGATGGCAGCCTTAGCACAAGCTACAATAAATACTAAGAATCATTCAACTACATCATTATTCTTCTTCTTCGTCAACTACGGGCCTTCTCGGTCCCTTCCTTCTTGCTGGGGCTGTTTTAACCTTTGGTTTATGCGTTGGGGGGTTTTCTAAAGCTTCTAACTGTTCATCAGTTAGTTGACCTTTGTACCAATCAGCGCTACAATTAAAAACAAAGTATTAAAATAGTTGGAAATAATTTTTAAGAAATTGCCTTAATTAGTGAATGAGCTTACCATTCTGGGACCTTGCGGGCCCACTCGCATTTTTTGCTAACATCGTCGAAGACTTGGCCAAGTTTACACCCGTTACGGCGAGGTGTATTTCCGTTAATGCATACGTAGAAGTATTGACAATCTTCAGGATCTGGGTAACGAGGGTGCGTCTGGGCCACTGTCTCGTTAACCTTCGGGCAATCAAACTGGAACACCTCTAAAATAATCATTTTGTAAATTAGTCTCACAATTACTTACATGTTCGTAAATTGAACTTTGTATGTACTATACATTACATAATTATTTAGAACAATCATTACTTCACAACTTTATTGCTTGCCAAGTTTATCTTGATATCTGAGTAAGGCCCGATTTTACAATCCTCAGTTATATCTCTGTTAGTTAGCTAACCAATCAGCTATGGCTATTTTAAAATTTCCTGATAGTTGATTGGTTGGCTAACTAACTGAGAGATAATTGAGGATTGTAAAATCGGGCCTAAATCGAATCCCTTGAAAATTTACGACAATGAAGATTTGGTCTCTTTACCTATGGACGGTCACATATAAATTTCACATGCTTCATAAAAGTCACTACAATTCTTGGAAATAAAATAATAAAGCATGTTTTTCAAGAGAATGTTTTATTGACATTCGTGCAACCAAGTGTGGACAGAGAGGAAACCGCTACACGAATTATTTTTGTGTGTTCGTTTCGTTCGGTTGTAATGCATATGCAGCTTTAAATCAGACTTGACGCTACGCACCGCTCTAGTGGGGATCAGCCTTTATCCGAAAGTGCTACGTTAGTTCCCACTGTTGCCAACCTCACTGCCAACACGTCACACCAAAATAACCTAACCCCACTTTAATCCCTTGACTTGTGGGGTATGCAGTTAGTGTACACAGTTCCAAGTGAATTTTAGCCACCTAACACTATTTCAACCCTTGTAAAGGCAACATCCCCTTCGCAAAAATGCCTAAAAGCTCGAGGAAGCGCAAGAATGACTCCAAACTCGACGTGGAATTTGAAATTTTGGCTCCAAAGAACAAATTCAAACCTTTCGATGAAAATGCACAAAAGGAGGAAGAGAAGTTATCTGAGATTTTCCTTGGCTGTGCTAAAAGCCTGGTGAAGAGCTTAGAGGAAGCTGAGAAAGAAGCCGGGCCATCATGTTCGAACATTGACTCGGGAGTTGGCGAGACTGACAGTGATGATAGCGACCATAAGGAACGTAAGCCTGCTTGGGTAGACGATGAAGACGATGGAATAGAAGTAGGCAACGCTTTAGACGCACAAGGAAGACATCTCCCGAGAGGCGGCGTTAATGATCGCAGCAATAAATACACGAACTTACTACAACATAAATTCACTTCTCTCGTCGGTACCCCAAAATGGGCCTTGCTAGAGAAGCGAAAGCACGAGGAATCCGACTCGGACGATGAAATCCTCCAATCGTGTGGCTTCATAAAGAAAACCGCTAAGGACAAACTACCCCCCGTGACCATCGAGTTCAAGAAAGTTCAAGATTTGAATGGCGAGACGTACAGCGAAGGCCCTTTCATTAATTCCCTGGAATTCCACCCCTCGTCTAGTGTCGCCCTAGTTGCCGGAAACTCAAGCATAGCCACTTTATATGCCGTCGATGGAAAACGTAACAACAAGCTACATAGTGTAGCGTTTACGAAATTTCCCATTCTTTGTTCAAAATTTTCCGTGGACGGTAACGAAGCAATCCTAGGCTCCCGCTTGAATTACTTCTACACCTACGACCTAATGGCAGCTAAAGCCACGAAAATACCCCTCCCCCACGGCATGACCCATCTAAAAAACTTCATTGTGTCTCCCGACGCACAATATCTCACAGCAGCCGGAAAATGGGGCGAAGTCCACATTCTGTCAAGCGCCTCAAAAGAAAAACTCTTCACCCTCAAACAAGATTCCGAAGTCACCGCGCTTTCCTTCAACCCCAAAGGCAACCTCCTGTACGGTCACAGCAATTCCGGGGAAGTCACCGTCTGGGACATAAACATGCGAAGAGTAAAATTCAAGTGGTGCGACGAAGGCTGCATACAAGGCACCAAAATTGCTATCTCGCCTTCGAACCAATTCGTGGCAACCGGCTCTGCGCAAGGCATCGTAAATTTATACGGAATCGAAGAAGTCTTCAGGAATAACGCCCCGACACCCAAGAAGGTCATTTCAAACTTAGTTACCGAGATAACGGACTTAAAATTCAATTCCACTTCAGAAATCCTAGCAATGTCCTCGTCAATCATCGAGAATTCCGTTAAGTTGCTGCATTTGGAATCCAAGAAGGTTTTCAACAATTTCCCGACCTTCGGGACGAAACTCGGATTCGTAAACACTTTCAACTTTAGCCCTAGTAGTGGATATTTCGCCTTAGGCAATAAGAAATCTACTGTCGCACTGTACCGATTGAAACACTTTAAAAATTACTAATGCGTAGTAAGGAAATTGTTGTAATATTTTGCACGTACCTATTTGTGTGCACAATCTAATATTTAAGAAAGAACAATACACCTATGTTGATTGAATAATAATAATAAAAAAAAAATTTATAATAAAGAAAATTCAAAATAAATAAAATTCATAATAAAATAAAATTCATAATAAAATAAAATTCATAATAAAATAAAATTCATAATAAAATAAAATGCATATTACAATAAAATTCATAAAACAAAAAAATTCAAAAGCATAACGTATAATTTCTTTACAGGAACGTAATGATCAATTAATTATTATTTTCACGATTATGAGCGTGCAACAAATTAGGGGTAGCCCAAATAATTGTATTGTCAAAAATCAGTAACAAGTTATTAGATAAAAATTAGTAGGTAGTACATATTATTAACGTTACATATTTATAGATTTCATAATGCATCAAAACTACCACATAAAATAAAGCACCACTTTTTATATTCTTAAATTTTGTTTTGTTTTATATTACGACACTATTGAATTGTATGTAGCTTTATTTTATTGTCAATTGTTGTGAATATGGATCATACTTAGTGAGAAGTCATATACATAATCCTGAGGTTTAAAACTAATTTGCTGGTAACTTATATTAAAAAACGGAAAGTGTTATAATTTTACTATTTTATTTATTTTGTAAAATTTAATGGCTGTAAAATTTCTTACTGCAATAAATGATTATTGTTATAGTTTTACAATTTTAATCAACCCCTTTAAGTATTCCTTAATGCCTTTAAACTGCGCAATTTCATCGTACCGAGTAGTAATTCATCATCTATTTATCGTTATCACAAGTTAGTATGCAATTTTTTAGAAATTAATAGACTAACAAACATGAAAATTTGTCCATTATTTATTGATGTGACCTATCAAGAATTGACAATACGTTTGTTTCATATAAATTACGAGTATAATATAAAATTTTATATAAAGGCCTAAATTATACATCTTGTTGTTCGTTAAGGCAATTAACAAGATTGTTCTTATTAACATTTTCTATTTCTAAATCTTCTAAAATTACTATTTTTAAAGTCGCATTCATTTGTAGAGTTTTACTTTAATTAATTTAATATCATATTTATTGAATTTATTTTGGACACTCAAACCTTATTAATTTTTAAGTTTATATGGGTCGTAATTACCAAATGGTAAATATTAAAATTCTGTAGATAAAAACTAATTAATTTCAAAACATTATGAATAATCCCATCAAATAATATCAAAATAAAATACGTAAAAGGTTTTTGATTATTATTTTTGAAACGTAGCTTTATAAATAAAATTTTTAAGAAAGTGATTATTTAATTTAATTATTAATAATTTTTAATTTTAATAATTAATAATAATTTAGACAAACTTTTATTGTATTGAGTAATTAATTAGTACTGAGAACTCCTCAAATCCGCAATAAAACAACACCCATCATGTGTCAATTTTTTTATTATTTCTATAATAATAATAATTGTAATAAATAAACAATGTTCTTTCATCAATTATGTACAATTCAACATTCGAGTGTGACACATGCTATTTTAAGACAATTGAAATAATTCATTATGATATGTATTAATTAAACACCTATATAAAAACGTTCACATGGAAAAGAAGATTCACATAATAATATTTCCTTATGTTACTTAGGGCCTTACACAATAGAAAACATAGCTGTTCGGTGGTAGGTAGGCTTGGAAATGAATCCACATTCGCATTTAACAATTAATAGTCAATGAAAACGACTTGCTAAATTTCAGAGCGTGTATTATGTATGCAAACATTAACATCTAGAAGCTTCATTTTCAAAAATACTACGAGTGTTTAAGTATAACTACAACAGAAATATTTGACGAAAACAAAAGCCGTAGCGTTTAATAATGAGGCACTGGTCATGTTTTTCAAGTATTTTTTTTTAAATAGCTAAATAAAAATTTAGGGTTACATATTTAGAAAAAAGATACATATTTAGAAAAAGGATACATATTTAGAAAAAGGATACATATTCATAAAAAGAATACATATTTAGAAAAAGGATACATATTTAGAAAAAAGGATACATATTTAGAAAAAGGATATATATTTAGAAAAAGGATACATATTTAGAAAAAGGATACATATTTAGAAAAACGATACATACTTAGAAAAAGGATACATATTTAGAAAAAGTATACATATTTAGAAAAAGTATACATATTTAGAAAAATGGTACATATAAAGTACAACGCAGG
>JAWQRP010000162.1:0-37656 GCA_033557875.1 Quadriops clusia | reverse complement strand
AGTCTCCGGACGAAAAATAAACAATTTAAACTAAAAATTTTGCATTGACGAACAGGTAATAGATGGTTAACTTAAATCACAATAGTTGAAAATTATGTTCGGATAACCGACGTTCCAGATAACCGACGTTCGGATAATCGACGTTCTACTGTACATACAAACCTTTATTACGAAAAACTAGCAACCTAACCTATTGACTTCAGCTAAACCTCCCATATTCAGCTTTCCCATGGATTCTCAACTTTAACTTTTATCTTGACCACATTAGACATTTTGGATCTGATATAACAAATAAAATCTTGGATGAAACTCATTCAGTCCTTGTTCATAATAGTTGAGAATCAAAAATATCAGTTTATGCTTAAATAATAAAATGATGTAGTGGAAATTAATTACTAGCAGTTTACATTAATTACTGTTTAAATTAATTACTAGCAGTTTAAATTAATTACTAGCAGCAGATTCATATTTCTATACTCACCAAGAGATTTACGGCGATTTTTTGAAAGTTCTCTCTACAAAAGGGGGGACCCCTTGTTCAAAGAAAAATATAAAATTTGATAAAAAAATTAATATTGTTTTTGAAATAAAAAAATTAATATACATTGGAAATTAATCTTTAGACACTGATGACTATTCCTATGCTTAAACAATAAAACGAGGTAGCTGAAATTAATTACTAGCAGTTTAAATTAATTACGAACAGCAGATTCATATTTCTATACTCACAAAGAGATTTACGGCGATTTTTTGAAAGTTCTCTCTACAAAAGGGAGGACCCTTTCTTCAAAGAAAAATATAAAATTAGATAAATAAATTAATATTATTTTTGATATAAAAAAATTATTATATATTGGAAATTAATCGTTAGACGTTGATGACATTTCCAATGTTTAATGTTAATTAATTGAAAAATTTGTTTTGTGATATGTTAGAAGTGTTAAGTGATATAAGATAATCTCCATGTACAAACTTGAAGAAGCTTACAAATGATAAGTGAAACATCGTTAGAATAAACAAATATACTAAAAGAAACTAAATGAAAATTTAAATTTAATTTAAAACAAAAAAAACCCTAGAAATTAAAACATAAATTTTTAAATAATCAAGAAATAAAACAAAATAAAACTAATGAAACATGTTTGCTTCCAGTTATTTATCCACATATTGCTTGCACTTCTTGCGACACTCTACCAAAATACGCAGCGGCTCTTTTACTTCCTTTCTACGAAAATACCCAAAATTACGGTCCAGAAGTCTCTATTGCCATTATTAATTGCATGGGGCAACTCGCAAAAGTAGACCCAGCAGAACTATGGTCAACTTGGTCTGATGATCGCAAAATACCGCAGTGCATCCCATACTTCCTGAAGGACGATCATCAAGAAGTTCGTTTGACTGCAATTAAAAACATAGTGAACCTTTTTAGTATGTCAAGCATGGGCATTCAAAATTGTGAACAACAAAAGAAACTCTTCGACACCATCTGCAGCAACACTATAGATGTTTTCCAAATAGATGACGTAGCATTAACCCGAGAGAGGCAAACTGATGAAATCGTAACACGCACAGGAAGTGCTCTCCATGTGTTTGCTTCCTTAATGGTAACTTCGACGGTTTGGAGATCTCACGCTTTATCGACTCTGCTCCAAATTGCACACAAAAAAAAATTAAACATTAATTCTGTGGAAAAAGTAATCGACATGGTTGCCCAACATATTGGATGTAAAGGTCGAGTAGCTTTACTAAAAATCTACATCATGTACTTAATCAAAGAGTGGCACCAAAACGGCTTCGACTTGGCCCAATTTCCTTTCAGACTCTTGGGTTGTGATTCGAACATGGAATTCTTTACAAATTACATAGAGAACATCGTTCCACTTTTGATTAAAGAACAAGATACAGAATTGCTAGGAAAGATATGTAGCCATGTCAACAAAACCGTACCCGAAGTTGTCGAAGACGCTTATCCCAAAATTATCGCAGTTGCCGCAGAAAGTTTCCCTGAAAATATCACCGATAGCATTCCGTTCAAAAACATGTCGAAAAATTTAAATGCAGACCGATTAAAAGAACTGTTGACTAAACGATTAGATGAAGTTCTAGTCAATCTCCTTCGGCTCATTTCGGACATGAACCACTTCCAAAAGCAATTCCAAGTGAATTACATCTTGCCCGAACTAAGTAAAGAAACATTTGTGGTTGAAAAATACAATAAAACAATTCTATTACTGGAAAAGAGCTTACCAGAAAAATCTACCTTGATCGAACTTTGCATTTTCCAGTGGCCGAATAAACTACAAAAAATAATTTTGGACCTTTCTCTTGACATTTACAAAAGTGCCGGCGTGGAAGAAAAAGTCAAAGCTTTTCACCACTACACCATCTTCATAGACACCTTGATTCCGTTTTTACTAATCGAGCTAAACGACCTAAAGCAGTACTTAATACGAGATATCGTTTACAAGTTAATTAACTTCATAAGCATAGACTATAAGAAATTTACCGTGTTCAACGTCATCGCTGCCCAATATTTCAAAAAATTTTGCTCGAAAATCCTCCCGGGCTGCTCTGCTATATTCCAGCAGTTTCTCATCATCGCCGTCGGGACGATCGTCCCTATTGCCAAGAAAGAAAACACTCTAGGCGTTGAATGTTTGAACGTACTTCACTTCTTAGTCGTAGAAAATTTCAACAATTTGAAACAAGTGATCAAATTTTTGGATCCGTTTCCGAATGACGATTCGTTTATTGAAATACAAGACGTTTACAAGAGAGCTAAATATGAAAGTGGCACCTATTCACTGGAGCAGGAAATCAAACATTTTTTAAATGCCGGGAATGTTTTTAATTCTGGGGACAATTCGTCAAATAAACAGAAATTTTCAAATGGGAATCTTCCTAAGAACTTTGGGACAAGATTGGAAGGGTTGAAGCACCTAAAAGATCAATTGTCAACACGAAAAAATGAGCTTAAGGAGCTTTACGAGCGACTGACGTCTTTGAGAGGGTTTTCTGAAGATTGCGAATCGAGTTTGATTCATCAACTCATTTGTATGTTGGTGAAATTGACGGCATTAAAAAATTTAGACGTTAGCTTGGAAGCTACCAAATGTCTGGCTGAATTGGGGCCGGCAAACTTGACGACTATGGTACTTCACGCCGAAAAGAAATTGCAGGAAACCAGTTTAAGTCCTTTCCAAGTAACGACAGGAAGCGTTCTTGCATTACTTAGTGAATATATCGTTGACCCTGATATAGAAGTTGTGAAAGCTTCAAGTGAAGCTTTGTACTCGGTTCTAGACTGTAAAGAAGGTGTTACTGCTTCTAATTTGGATATAGATTTTGGTCACGGAAAAATTAATAAACCCTTCTTGATACCATTTTTGAGTTCAAGAAAGAATATAAAGAGTGAAACGGTCGTTAGTTTGAACATTAGGTCGTTCAAAACGGCTTTGAGTGATGAGGCACTTTGGACCGAACAAGAGTTAGGTACACATGAGAAATGGATTGTCAAATTGGTTACAACATTGCTGCAAGTTTTCTCCTCAAATTGCTACTTTCTGAAATTGGTTCCAGTTTGTAACGTGAAGGTAAGTTCCCAAATTAACCTCTTTAACTATTTACTAGAGATATACCAATTCAATTATTGTCTATATAATGATTATATTTAATAATGAAAGTGAAGATTAAACAATTTTGTTATATAGTCAGAATCATAATAAAAAAGAAAAAACTAAATTCAAAATATCTATCTGTTTTGTGCGTCGTTCGGTTAGTACGACGTATTACCACCGGTCCCTTCGTCGTCGCTATATCTGGATTCTACTGTATTTTGTCTATATTATTAGTATCAGTTTTAAAAGTTATGTTAGAATAAATTTTACCCTTGAACGATCTATAGATAATAAAATTAACTTTTTAAATATGACATTAATCAAAGAAAACTCACACATAAGAACTAAATGGTACACAAAAGATATATGGTCGCACAGATATATTAATTACAATTTTTCTTGTGAAAGAAATTATAAATATAATGTCATGATAGCCCTTATAGATCGTGCTTTAATACTTACACACCCAGAATTCAGAATTGACACATTAAACAATGTTAAAGAAGCTCTAAATAAAAAAGAATATCTTGATAAATTAATAAATAATGTAATTAAAGTGAGAACCAGTAAAAGTTATAATAAACACAAATATGTATAAGTTCTAAAAGACAACATCAAATACAAACTTAGTGGATTTATGATTGGTTTTTTTTATATAATAAAAAGGATCCTTGTAGTTTGGTAAAATTTTATATTGCACTACCGGTTTCGGCCGGCCTCCGTGAAATGTGTAAATTAATTTACACATTTCACTCTGGGTAGCAAATCCTCATGTGGGATTACAGTGCTAATCGCTCTACAAACACACAATAATTAACTGACATAGAACCTGTTGAAGGCTGGAAGCCGGCCGAAACCGGTAGTGCAATATAAAATTTTACCAAACTAGAAGGATCCTTTTTATTATATAAAAAAAAACCAATCATAAATATTACCTTGTTGGGTTACCTCATTTGTATTAGTGGATTTAACTTGTGTTCCTTTTCTTGGGTTATAGGCCTTTATTTTTTTAACTTGCATTAAATAATATTTGCAATTTTTTCAAAATTCTTTATTTTAGTCGATTATTTTATGCATCTTCAGGACATTCGTTAATTTTTTTGCATTTTTCCACCTACATGAGAAGTTCACATTATAATTATTAGTCACATCAAACATCAAACAGCATTATCACTATCAATTAAATAGTAATTCAAACAAATTATTTATACTTACATTATTTTTAGTTGATTTTTCATTAATATTCTTAGTAAATAGTCTGTGCGTTAGCATTTGTCTAAATTTTAGATTTACATTAAAATTCCTAGCTATATTCATTTCAAAATTTTTAAAATTTTTCATTTAATGTTTCTTCTGTACTTTCTTTCCTTATTTTTTCTTTTATACATTAATTCACAATTTAAATCAAATGAATAGTCTTAAAATATACATTTACCACACAACAACACACTAAAATGAACCTTAAGTTAATGTATTTCAATATTATTTTCTATACATTCTGTAATTAACATCAAATCTAAACACATAAAGCCATCTGTATCGACATCTATCATCAAAACAAATAACCGTAATAAAACATATGTAATTCTATTCTATTTCTTCTCTAAATTTCTTTAGGCTTAATTACTACTCCATATCATCGTACATCACTATACATGCTATTGTTAATCAAATTTCAGTTCAATTAATAATTATTCTTTATATCTTCTCTTTTAGTTACAACTATTAGTTATATTACCATCTGGGTTACACTACAAAATTTCATCATATATGCCATCTACATTAATAGTATCTCGTTTGAAATGTATGTTATTTTTGTGTTCTTTAATGAATAATGTTTCATATTGTCTTCTTTTCTGTCAATTTTTTTCTTTTTTCGTTATTTTTATGCTATCATAATTGAATTCATGGTTTTCTGTGATACAATGTTTACTTAATGCTGTACAGTTTTTTAAATTTCTGTTTTACATGAATTATTATGTTGTTTTATTCGGTTTCCAATATATTGTTTAGTTTCCCCAACATAAGAAGCCACACAATTATTACATTTAATTTTATAAACACAACATGACTGTTTAAGGAAATCATCTTTATCTTTAATTTTAGAATAAATCTTATTAACTGTGTTTGAATTCCTACTAACCACCTTTATGTTATATCTGTTAAGTTTATGTTTTATATTTTCTAATTGAAACTGAAGGAGAAGTTATAAAGAATAATTATTAATTGAACTGAAATTTGATTAACAATAGCATGTATAGTGATGTAGGATAATATTGATGTAGGAATTAAACTTAAAGAAATTTAGAGAAGAAACCTGTTAGAATAGAATTACATATGTTTTATTAGGGTTATTTGTTTTGACGATAGATGACAATACAGATGGCTTTACGTGTTTGGATTTGATGTTAATTAAAAAAAATAGTATTATTTATAGAATGTGTAGATAATAATATTGAAATACATTAACTTAAGATTTATTTTAATGTGTTGTTTGTGAGGTGAACGTATATTTTAAGACTATTCCTTTGATTTAAATTGTTAATTAATGTATAGAAGAAAAAATATGGAAAGAAAGTACAGAAGAGATATTAAAGGGAAAATTTTAAAAATTTTTAAATGAATATAGCTAGAAATTTTAATGTAAATCTAAAATTTAGACAAATGCTAACTCATAGGCTATTTACTTAAAATATTAATGGAAAATCAACTAAAAATAATGTAAATATACATAATTTGTTTGAATTACTATTTAATTGATAGTGATAATGCTGTTTGATGTTTTATGTGACTAATAATTATAATGTGAACTTCTCATGTAGGTGGAAAAATGCAAAAAAATTAACGAATGTCCTGAAGATGCATAAAATAATATGCGAAACGTCGACTAAAATAAAGAATTTTGAAAAAATTGCAAATATTATTTAATACAAGTTAAAAAAATAAAGGCTTATAACGCAAGAAAAGGAACACAAATTGAAAAAATTTAAGTCAAGAAAAAATACAACTTATTAGTGGATTTAATATCAAAATAGTTAGTAAAATTTCAAATACTACTAAAAATTTCTATACACAAACTAAAGATAAAATTGAATTCAATAAGCAATCAAACCTTGTCAACACAAATTTTTATAGTCTTACGTTTATTTTCCGTGTAGATCCCTGAAGATGCAAATAAAAATCTTGTGAAACGTTGGAAAAATTAACTTATGTGAAATATAAATAAAGAAGAATTACTTTCACCTAAGACCTAAGCCACCCAAGAATTTCAATATTTAATATTATAGATATTTATATAAAGTTTAAATTCCGTTTTTTGTTTGATTATAGGTGGCATTTGCAGAAAACCTTCTTCCCCTCTTAATCTACCAAATCCTCTGCATCAAGGGCTCGGGAAATGAAGCTGCATTAATATCCCGACAAATGCGGAAGTTCTTTGAAAAACATTGGTCGCTGAAAAACGAAGTGAAAATTGCTAATGAGATTGTTTGCCAGAAAGCTTCGGTGCAATCCATGCTTAACATTGTTCATTATGCCCGCCTTCAAAAAAGCATTAGCCCTGCAAAAACTCATGTTGCAGAATTATCACTAGATTACTTGAAAGTTGCACAAGCTGCCCAATTCTGCTCTGCCCACTTCACTGCGCTGTTGTACGCAGAATTATGGTGCCAAACGAAATTAGATAATTTAACGTTGAGTAAAAAAGACCACACTATCACCTTATTGGATTTCATATGCCAGGCTGAAGAAAGCGACATAACGGATGGGTTACAATCAATTATCAGGAAGGCTTATTCCGAATTGGGACATTTGGATGCTTTGCAAGGTTGTGGGTCTTCCTATTTATTGAATCCCAAGAATCGTGCCGATCATTACAAACAGATGGGAAGGTGGGACAATGTTGCTTTGCATTACGATCTGCAGATGTCTCATTGTGAACCAGATGACTTTCAAAAAGGGAGTTTGGAACTGATGACTGGATTGAAATACTGGGGGTTATATCAACTGCCTCTTCAATATAAAAGTTCTAATCAGGTAATGTTTATTCTATTTTTTTGATTAAGAAAAGTTTATACTGTTGTATGCAGAATGATTGACAGGACTGAAATATGGAAAAAATTGCTCTTCATCATTATTTTAGTAGATTCATATCTAATAATTTTGTTTTCAAATTATTGGGACTTCGAGCTTCGGTGCTCGTTTTTTAATAAACTCAACTGGACTTTTTAATATTCAATTGAATGTTAACCATAATGTAAGATCATAGTTAGTAATATGGATTTAATTTTTTTTTTAATTTCCTTTTACCACAGGTTTTAAAATTCAGATTCTAATATATAGTCAGGGACTTAATAATAATAATAATATACACACTAAAGGTTTGCCATACAATGTATATTAGAAAAAGTCCCCGACTGTACTACGATAAGGTCATCATCACTTTCGTCGTAATTTTCCTAATCATTAGGATAAATAAGAATTATTGTTCTTTTTAGCGCCAGAAGAAGGCCATAGAGGTGGCCGAAACATAGCGATATTAATTAAAAATTTGTAATTCAAGAATTGGTAAGTTTTGATGCCAACTTGATTGGCGCTTTGATTGAATCGAAGAAATAAAATTATTGTTACACATAAAACTGAATAGCTTCAAATCTAAACTTTAAAACTGTGTGCTATAGAAAAAGTGAAAGCTTTTAATTAAATCTGCATTTAATAATAATTATTATTACTAGTTTTTTCCCGTGAAAAATCACTGGCTACCATGTACACATATACTATTACCATGTACACATATACTATTACCATGTACACGTATACTTATTGTCATGTACATATATACAACTTATCATGGTGCATGTATAAATATCTTACCATATACACCAAAACTTAATACCATGTGTACATACTATACATTTTACCACTTTGACATGTAGCAAGTTTGCTAATATCACAGATAAACAAATAGTTGACCATGTAGAACTATGTACCCGTTGCCTATATTGAAGGCAATGAGCAATGAGCAGCATGATTTATTTCGAAAAGTTCATCTCTCACTAGTTTATGTGTGAAGTTTCATGACATTTCGTTCATTCGTTTACAAGGTACAGTCGTTTAAGTTTCGCTACCTTCGCCTTCGTAAAAATCTTGGAAAAACAGGAATATCGCATGTTGACCAAACATTGTTTTTTGATGGGAAAAACTCCTGAAAAATCAACGAAATGCTTGAAG
The DNA here is from genome assembly GCA_033557875.1 of Quadriops clusia. NCBI lineage: Eukaryota > Metazoa > Arthropoda > Insecta > Coleoptera > Hydrophilidae > Quadriops > Quadriops clusia. Next base: position 28,810 of record JAWQRP010000162.1, on the reverse strand, counting down.
AAATGTTATTCCACATCTCCTCCTTCGAGAACAACAGTTTATTGATGGTTTAGTGAATTTAAAATGGATCGTACAAGTACCGAAGACGCACCTCGCTCTGGAAGACCAAAAGAAGCTACGAATACGGAAATCGTAAAGGAAGTGCATCGAATCTTTATGAATGATCGAAAAGTGAAGTTGCGCGAGTTAGCTGAGGCTGTTGGCATCTCAAAAGAACGGGTGGAATACACCCTTAAACGGTGGCTCCAGGGAAAGAGATTCATATCCAATGAGGAAGTTGTCGCAGAAATCAAGGCGTATTTTGAAGACTTGGGACGTTTCATACTTCAGAAAGGGCATCGAAATGTTGGAAAGTCGCTATACCAAGTGTATCGCACTCCAATGCAACTATGTTGAAGAATAAATATAGCTTTGCCCAAAAAACACTTGTTATCATTAAAATGGATCGTACAAGTACCAAAGACGCACTTCGCTCTGGAAGCCCATGTAGTAAGCCTAAATAAAGATGTAATGAGTGTTTACCTACAGTAAACAACATGTTAATTTTTTACATATTACAATTAAAATGGATTTAGAAAATAAAAAATATATTTACAATATTTATGAAAAACAAACACAAACTGACATCATTATGCCAACTGACTCTTTCCACCAAAATGTTAAAAAAACTACAGCTTTTAAATATTACCTTAATAAATTAAATAATATAATATCACAAATGGCAAACAATACTGGATTACAACGATAATTACAGAACAAATTAAAAATAACTTTAAAATAAAAATTAACATCAATAAAGAAAATAAAAACATAACATATAGGAGTATTTCATGTGGAAATTATATCACAAACAATTAACAAACATATTTAATAAAGATAATATAAAATTTATTTATAAAACACACAACAATTTATTTATAAATGCCAAAGATAAAACAAATCCATATGATAACAACGGTGTTTACAAATTTATATGTGAATATTGTAACGCAATTTATATTGGCGAAACTAGCAGAAAATTCTAAATGCGAATCAAAGAACATTTTTGCTGCATTTGGAAAACATTTACAATACAATGGACACCATGTTGATAATGAAAATTCAAAATTAATACATACACCGTGAGTCTGAAAGTTCGCACCAAATGGGAAATTTATTTATTATTGGTTTTACGAAAAAATGTTATTAAGATAAAATCTCTGCTTTATTCAAAACTAATTATGAGCTAAACATATGTCACCTGCAACGTCCGGTTTGGCCATGGCGGGACAAAATTCAATCGATGTATAAGAGTAAAGTACCCTTATTTTTGAAAATATTTAAAAATGTTATAAGAAAGAGTCATCCAGATTCACATTTATTAGCCAAATATGAAGTTTGGTAAACTAATTTAAAAAAAAATTTTTTTTTTTTCATTTTTCCAATCTTTTTTTAGTGTAGTTTACATTTTTTCGTAAAACCAATAATAAATAAATTTCCCATTTGGTGCGAACTTTCAGACTCATGGTGTATATGTGATAAATATTTAAAAAAATTAAAATTTTAAAAGCCTACAGACTTGAAAAATTTAAAACTGACAACAATTCAACCTGTTTAAATGAACAAAAAGATCTAAAATATACTCCGCTTTTTAGATATATTTTTAAAAAAATTTCAAGAAACTAAATTTTATATCATTTATTACATATTTTGTAACATTTTTAATTTTCTATTACTGCTCTTCGGTTTAATTTTACCTAGCCATTTGGATTCTTTAAATATTTTACTACATATTTATAAAAGTAAATTCAGAAAAAATTCTTTATGTTCGACATTTTTGCAAAATATATTAAAGTTTTTTTTTAATTTATTGTATAATTAACGTTCTAAAACCTTTGACGATTATATTTTTTCAAAAAGTTTATAAAAAATCTTGAGCAGTTTTGTTATTATTTTTACAACCTCTTTTCTTGGACATTTTAAAGACTGATTTCCTTCGTAACAGTAAATTTTATTTACCAGAAATAATTGATAACCGTCTTTAAATTGTAATTATTATTGTAAACAATAACAATTAATTATTGTAAATGGGATCCTCACTTTTCATAATAAAATCCAAATTAAATAAATCTTTATTTTGATATAAACTGGTGACCAAAATTAAAGGAACACCTATGAACGAGCAAATATTTCGGTCATTTTCAAAACTCTGTAACTCCGAGAAAAATGATCATACGAAAATGTTATGCACATCATTTTCAAGGAAAAACTCTCTACTTTTTGATTCTGTGAGTTAAAAGTTTTTATTTTAAAACGAAATCCAATTTTTTATGTGAGAAACGAGAATGAAAAATTTTTGTGTAAATTTCTCAAAATTTAAACAAGTCCGCGGGCTTCAATAATTTTTATCGAGTTGATATAATTAGGAAAATGTTCAAAAAATCGATCAAAAATATAATCTTTGTCTCTTTCTAGATTCCATCAGAATGTCAATACGAATGCGCCTGGCGTTTGTGCAACTGGGATTTGAATACTCCAAAGAACAAAATAACCCAATCGAACCCAGCACATTTCGAAAGATACCGTTATTCAGCTCTAAAGTGCCTTCACAACAACGATCTGAGCAACTTTAACGTGGCCATCACAACGGCCCGAAATTCTGTTATAAACTCTCTTCGCCATGCCAGCCTGGAAAGTAGCAAAAACCTATACAAAGCGTTAACCCAAGTCCAGGCTATTCAAGAAATTGAAGACTTTGCCTTGGCAAAAAGTTCAAATGACTTTGAGTACGTCTTGAACAAGTGGAAATGCCAGGATGCTATAAACGGAAATGAATTTGAATACATCGAGTCTATCAAGGCCCAAAGAATATCGATGATCAAAGACTTTGTTTCATTAGAAAATCTCGTGAACAGAAAGAACGCCACGAACAAGGTCGATCTTAAACATTGCCTAATCGATCTTTACTTGGATTTAGCGGAAAAAGCTCGATCTGAAGGGTTCAACAACATAGCGAACCGTGTATTAGGTAACCTTTCGTTCATCCCAGACATTCCCTTCGGAATAAAAAACCAAATTATGCTGGAAGAAGCCCAAGTGACCTGGTCTACTGATAAAAAGACGGCTAGATACATTCTTCGTAATTTGCTGAATGAAAACAGTGAATCGCCAAACAAACTTAGCGCGACTTGCCTCAAATTATACGGAACTTGGATGGCGGAAACGCAATCGGAAAACTCAAAAACGATCATTGCCGATTACTTCTTGGAGTCGTTGAATATTCTGAAAAAACTAGAAAAAACCTCCGAGGATTTTGATATTATAGCTGATACGTATGATTTAATTGCTCGGTACGCCGACATGGAATACCAGCGATCTATGAATTACATAAAATCTTCTGAATTTGATACAAAAGTCAAAAACATGGAGAAATTGAAAGAGTCTGCTATTGCCATAAAAAGAAGGTCGCTTTCGAATAATGACGAACGGAAAGCAATGATGATAAGCGAGAAGCAGAGCGTGATAGACGAGGCGGAAATAGAAAACACTTTCAAAGAAAAAAACACTTTTTTGAACTTGGCCTTAAAGTATTATTTGTCCAATCTTCAAACTTTTGACAAAGGGAACGTGCGAATCTTCAGAATCCTTTCGCTCTGGCTGGAAAATCGTATGAACACGGATGTCGCAGAAACGTTAGAAAAAAGGCTCCCGAATATAGCTAGCTATAAATTTATTCCTATTCTTCCGCAATTGGTACCTCATTTGACTAATAGCCAAGACGATTTTGGTAAGAAGATACTGAAATTAATTGAAAGGTGTGCTTTAGACCATCCCCACCACACCCTACCGATTTTGATGTCGATTGTAAATTCAAATAAAGACGAAGAATATAACAAGACTGCTAAGAATAATCAATCAAACGAGCCTCGGGTTTTAGGGAGCCAAAAGTTGATTAAAAATTTGAAAAAGAACGAGTCACTTAGGGATATTGTGGAAAACATGGAAAAACTGTGCGATGCTATAATAGAACTAGCTTATTTGGATCAGAACAAATGTTCAAATTGTCGTCATAGCGATACAGATTTCGAAATGCCTGCTCGGTTAAAAATTAAGAAGATTAAAAATATGACGTCTGTTCTTTTACCGACATTGACTATTCCGATTAGGAAGAACTGCGATTATTCCAATATTGTTGGTAAGTATAGATGGAACATTTTTATATATATATATAAAGCTTTATTAAGGACCATCGACCGAAGTCCTTCAGTCCTAAACAGTATTTACAGATATATTACAACATGTACAATAGATTAGACGAGATTCTGTATGAGCGTTTCCATAAGTGAACCATTTGGGTGGTCTGATTGGTAGGTAAGCTGATCCAAAAGTTCTCTGTTTTCGGTCTTGTTTATGAATTTGGACCACAGCGTTTCGAGTCTGGTATCTATTGGTAAGTCTTCAGTGAGTTGATAGAGGAGAGGATTGGGAGGATTGTGAAGAACATTGTTAGGGTGGCGGATTTTGGTGATGCATCTGAGTGAGGATGTTTCTGCTACTTTTAAGATCTTTAAAACTGAATTATGCACATTTGCATAGATGATATTAGCATACTCAGCAAGAGGCCGGCAGATCATTTTGTAAATTAGGCAAAATTTTTTTAGTTTACATATTTGCGATGAAAAACCTTGAAGTACCTTGCTCGTTGAATCATAGCTTTTTTGATATTTTGTGCATGATGTTTAAATTTTAGTTTCGAATCAAAAGAGATACCCAAATATTTGACGATAGGGATTGGTGATAATTGGCTATTGTATATATTTATGGAAGGACTGTTGGCGTTAATGTTGTGATGAAATAAAATAAGTTGGGACTTTTGAGCATTTATTTTTAGTCTCCATTTTGAGAACCAGGAAATGATTGAGTCTGTTAGTATTTGGAGTTGTTGAACGGAAGATTCCATAGAGGGAGCGTGTGATATTAATGCTGTGTCGTCAGCAAATTGTAGGATGTACAGCGAAAGACATTCGTGTCTAGGTGTAGTAAATATGTCATGGTAGTAAATGTTATATAAAAGAGGGGAAAGAGGCGAGCCCTGAGGCAGACCCTGGAACATGGTAAATGAGCTGGAGCAGACACCATATAGGGAAACTTGAAGATTTCTGTTTGTTAGGAACTCCATGACAATACGAGTGATGAACATTTTTATTTTGTTAGAGGTAAAAAATGTATTAATATAATTTCTCTAAATAGGTATTCGCAATTTTGGTCATGTTTTTGCAAACGTTGGTGGAATTAATGCCCCAAAGCGAATCACCTGCCAAGGCACAGATGGCATCACGAGGCTGCAATTGGTAAAGGGAAAGGACGACCTTAAGCAAGACGCTGTTATGCAACAAGTGTTCACGATAATGAACGATTTATTAAAAAGTAATAAACACACCACTAAACTGAGGATAAGGACTTACAAAGTGATTCCCTTATCGAAGAGAAGTGGAATTTTGGAATGGGTCGAGAACAGCATGCCGTTTGGAAATTATTTAGTTTCCGCTCACGAGTCTTACCGACCTAAGGATAAAAGACCTAGAGTTTGCCGAGAAGAGTTCCAGAAGGCTGCGAAGGTGTCAAACGATGAAAAACTCCGAATTTACAACCAAATCTGCAAGACCTTCAAGCCGGTTTTCCACAAGTTCTTCGAGATGTCTTTTCCGCAGCCGAGTGTATGGTATGAGAGGAGACAGGCCTATATGCACAGCGTAGCGACATCTAGCATGTGCGGGTATATACTAGGACTGGGCGACAGGCATGTGCAAAATATCTTGATAGACAAAAGTACAGCCGAGGTGATTCATATCGATTTTGGTATTGCTTTCGAACAAGGCAGAGTGTTGCCGACTCCGGAAACCGTTCCTTTTAGGCTGACGAGAGACGTAGAAGCTGGAATGGGGATGAGTGGAGTCGAGGGTGTGTTCCAAAGGGCTTGCGAGAAAACTATGGGGGTTATGCGACAAAACACGGAGACTATCACGACTATTTTGGAAGTTCTACTTGTCGATCCGTTGTACGTGTGGATGATCACACCAGAAGAGGGTTATAAAAAGCAGAGGGATCAGGCTGAGGTGCCGAGTTCCTCTACAAATTTACAACAGGATTTGGGACCTCGTGAAGAAAGTAAGTGTTGTAATTTATTAGCCAAATTTTATGATGAAAAACGTATAAAAACAATGCTCTTTCTAGCTTATTGTATAGGAAACACATATTTATATTCAAAAAAACAGAACTTATACAAACTATAAAAACTTTATACAAACTATAAAGTAAGTTGAAATTACAAACATTTTAAAATTACAGGTACTTATTTAAATATTGAGAGTTGAAAATAAAAATAATACAGAAATTTACATGCAAATGATGATTCTGTGCTTAATATAGGCAACCAACTATACAAAACGTCAGTACTCGTATTACAATCATACCTCGCTACTACTCAATTTTTAAACGGTTTGACCTATGAAGTTGAAATTTGCTAAGAATCTGGTCTGTGATATTACCCATGGAATAGCTATTTTGAAATTTTGAAAAAAATTTTTATATATTTAAAAATATAAAAATTGTATAGTTTTGTTAAATGAGATGTTACTGTATACCTATTATTTTAAATTGACAAGTTGAAAATGACGACCACGACCTCTAGCGGACAAGTGGTGAACTATTGAAAAGGGCAGCATAATGGCGCAAATTTAAACTGTATTGCTATTAAAATATCAAAATTTTCTTATAAATAATCATTTAATTACATATTTTTACAGAATTTAAGATAAAATATGCATTTTATATGTAATATATAAAAAGTTTTTTCTGAACTACTTACTAATTAACATATCAAATGTTCAAAATTTTCAAAAATAAAAAAAGGGAAAAATGAAAATATCCATTTGATAAATAATAGTATGTAAAAAAATAAAATATCGAAACGAAAAAAATTTTAATTACCAAACTAATTTATATAAATAGTAGATCAAAATAACTCACAAAATAAAAAGTTTGTCAACAAAACATTTCAGTTAAAAAACTCGTTTTTTTATCTGATTTCCACATATTGTAGTGATAATTAATTATTTATTAATTAGTTATTTTATAATCATTATTTAAAAAAAATTTTTTGCAAATGCTGTATTTTATGAAAAAGTGTGTTATTTCAACCATCATTAAAACCTGTGAAAACAAAGATACTTTATCTTAGCGTACTTTAATACCATCCAGTCTACAACAGGAAAGAATCCTATAAACGCTATTTCCTCACAGCTTGAATTTGATGACCCATTCGACATTAATTGTCAGTAGCTTTTAATGTACAATTACATGCAAAGTCATAAAGAACAAACTCAGCTTATGTATAAAGATTTAAATAAAGTACTACAAGACAAAAGAAAAAAAAAATTAATGCAACTCAACAGAATCGTGACATTCAACCTGACCAAGAATTTTATCCGAAAGAAACCAAACGAGTAACTAAATTATAAAATAAATTCAGACCTAAAGTTAAAATTAAATCAATTGACCGAATAAAAAACATCATCCACATATCCAAACGTAAATATCATTTGCGAAATATAAAATGACCATTAAAAATTAATTAGGGAAAAGTAGAGATCAAGGATCTTAATCACAATCCCGGAATTTTACCCATACAACTGGGTCCGACAAAAATCGAACAATATCGACACAATATTATCCATTATTTTAATGTATCCTATCTTATAGATAACGTAGATAAGTTAGACTCACAAGCTAGATGTATTATTAATAAGATTAAAACCATTGCGGTATATCATGAGGAATTCAATAATTATTACAAAATAATTAGTAATGTTCAAGAAAAAATTCATACACATGTTAGTGAGATCTTACCGATCTTAAGACCAAAATGCGACTTAATTAATGCATTAGGCTCTATTTTCAAAAGTATTACTGGAAATTTAGATCATGAAGCCGATGAACAGTTTGAAAAAATAATAAAACCATTAGAACAAAATCAAGATATAATAGATGAAAATATACATAAACAATACTCCCTGTCATTTGAGACTATTAACACTTTTAACAAAACCATATCAAATTTGCATCTTAATCAAATTACTTTAAAACAACGTGTATTGCTAGTGGACATTAAACATGCCATTGACATAACATTACAGAAGGAATGGAAAACTTTTAAGTTTGCTGCTCAATATATTCATGCACAACTCCAGTTAGTTGTTTTAATCATAAGAACCCTACACACAGGAATTAAAACCTCACTTAATGCTTTGGGGTTCAAGAAACTAATTATTATATTATAGATATTTCCAAAACTCTAAATCAAATTCAATTCATGTATGAAGCTATCTGGTTATCTGTGATATTTACAAAGAGTTGGCACATCTACATTATGCTGATTCAACATCTTGTCTAATATAATAGCTTTAATTATAGCGCATACCACATTGTTGTAACATCAAAATAAATTGTTTTAAAAACTTTATTTGAATTACTCAACTTGCACGCCCTGATACACTTTCGCTTTAATGTTACGTATTGAAATTTTTTTCTTGCGAATTCTTTCAACGCACACGTTTTTTTCTGTGATATTTGATTTTATTTATTTTATTAAGTTGACTACATATAAGTTTCTGTTTTATTTTTATTTTTAATTTAATAAAGAAGCACCTGTAATTTTAAGATGTTTGTAATTTCAACTTACTCTATAGTTTGTGTAACACTTTGTTGTCCCTTTCTGGTGTTCAGATGTTAAGTCCTAATAATTGAATGTGAACTGTAAATGTGAAATGTCTTGCAAAGAAAATAAGTGACTTATCTTTCTTATTCCTTTAATAATAATAATATCAAAGTTGGTGTCCATAATAAAAGGTTAATTATAATTAATAATTAGAGAAAAATGCACTATCCTCTTTTTGTAAGTTACATTTATTGAGTAAATTACGACGTTTCGACCTGACCTCTTTTTAAACAATTTATGCATAATCTCTTTCTTTTAACATTTTCAATTCTATTAGTAGTAGAAATATTCAGAAATTCTTTGCAATTAAAAATGAAATGGGTTTTATCACAAAAATTACATTTGATTTGAGATGTTTTTACTACAGTATTAGTATTTTTAAGACAGTTGACCTGTTACAGATAGAATTATTATTGTTCAAAGTTTCTATTATTCTACATATGTTATTTAAAAATTCACATAGATTTAATAATTTAGGAAGTTTATTTGATGTGTAAGTGTTTTCTCATGCTCTTCTCCTGTTATATTTAGTTTTGTAGAAACGATGTGAGTTACTAATGTATCCTACTGATTAACTATTTGTCTTAATTGTTTCAAAGCACCGATGTGTTACTTGATGTATCTAAGAATGTGCATAATTAATTATGATTTTCCTTCATTACAATATCTAAATTGAATATTGCTTGAATATGAGTATTAACTATTAACGTTTCATTTTCAAAGCGGTCTTCTAAAAGTCTCCATGCAAATGTGTAATTTCCATTAGTGATTTCCAATGTTTCTATAACCTTTGTTGCATTACCAGTCAATCATGAATTTAAATTGTAAAATTTTCGAATATTATTTCATTGAGTATTAGAATCGATTAGACCTAAAAAGTTTGTTTAAAGTTGATCCAATTTTTATAATCTTCGTCGAAAGTTGGTAGTTTTAGTAGCAGTAATTTTATATTATCATTTGTCAAGTTTGTTGTATTAGATTTTATGAGAGTTAGGTCTAAGAAATTTATTTTTCTATTAATTGATTTTTCCAGGGTACATTTGAGTCTTGGGTTGTAATTATTAAAAATATCTAGTATGTGGGTTATGTTATAAAAGAGACAAAAAAATAATAAAAAAAAATTAATAATAAAAAAAAGTAAAAATAAGAAAAATTAATAAAAAAAAATAAAAAATTAAAAAAATTTAAAAAATATAACAATAATTAGTCAAAAAATAAATGAAACAATAATAATAATAATAATGTTTGCATATATTGTTTCGTTAAAATAATAATTCTATGACTAAATACTACCACATATGAGGCGTTCCGCGGCAAAGGGGCCTATATCCATTTGCAAAATAAATGGAGATATACCCTTTTGCTATACATATCCTTAGCAACAGGATCTATCTTCATTTATTTTGCAAATGGATATGGGCATTTTTGCCACGGAACGCCTCAAATATAATGCACATCACGACGTCTAGAGACTTAAAGATGCTGTGAATCTAGTCGTCTACTGAATAAAATAATTACTATCAAGAATCTAATTTAAACTCTACTGAAATATAAATCTATAAAAACAATCTTTTATGTTACAGAAAGTAACGTAAACGTTACAGCCGAAAGGGCATTAATGAGATTGAGGAGTAAACTACAGGGTACAGAGGAAGGGGGCTCGAGCAGCATAGAAGGCCAAGTGGAGAAATTAGTTCAACAAGCTCGTGACCCTGCAAACTTGTGCAGGTTATTCTACGGTTGGCAACCCTATTTTTAAGACAGACATACGGAAGAGGATTAAATTAAAATAAAATGAAATTATGATGAATTTTTGTAAGTATATTCTCTTCTACCCTTCTACATGTTTCTTAAAGGCTTGTTCGTTATTCATTTATTTACACATGTTTACATCACTAGTGTTGATCTGTTTTATTTTTAAGGTAGAGTCTACTTATGTTTGTATTGTTAACTATTGTTTAAATTTGTCTTTAAAAACAAATCATATTTCTATGTAAAGACATGGAAGATCTATACGTATTGCACCACTGAGATTAATTGTTGAAGAATCTCAACTTAATATAAAAAATATATTTTTATATCATTTGTAACAATGCGTTTAATACTTACTATATATTTTTTTAATAAATATGTTGATATTTGCTTTTGGTAGAGTTATACACGACCTGGATGCAACATACTCCTTATTCCATCATTCCTATCGTTGCGAATGTATATATACAGGATGTCCCAACCTCGGCGGATCGGTGGATTGTGGCTTTATTACTGAAGATAGACCAAATGTGTAAATACAAAAGTTATATTGCATTAAAAAAGGTACCTTCTTAAAATAATTTTTATCTCCAAATATAGTTAGGGGGCGCACAGGGGACATCAAGTCCATTTTCTTAAATGGCACCCCACCATTTTAAATTTTTTTCTTAAATCTACTTATTTAGACCTTTCCAAAGGTACCTGGTTTGTACTGTCTAAAATTCTCAGAGAAACGGTTAAAGGTGGTTGTTTTAAATTGATCAGTGTTTTAAGGGGAAACTTGCCCGATGCGAATCCAGTCAGTTTCACTTTTCTATTACTAAATAGGGGCTCAAAAATATAGTAGTAGTAGTATTAATAATTTTTTTTTTAATTATTAAATATATAATAAGTTATTAAATATGTTATAAATTATTAAGTAATTTATAAATTAATAAATATTTAATAAATAATTAAATATTTTTTCTTATTAAATATATCGTAAATTATTAATTATATTGTTAATTAATAAATTATTTCTCAATGTCCTGTTGGAAACAGTCAATACACATATAACCATATAGCCCACTTAATAGGAAAGCAAAATTGCCTATTCTCTCAATTATATTAAAGGTAAGGCTTAACCCAACATAACAGAAGCATTTGTTTACAAGTAAAATTGATCAAAAAAGTACGAATTTGATATACAAAAATGTTTTAAACTAAACAAGAAATAATATCAATTCCTTAAGTGAATACCTGCAAGCCTCATAATAAGCTAAAATCTAACTAATCTATACTATTACTTATATTAAACAAATTTAAAGTACTGTGAAGCGTCGCCTAAGGTCTAAAGTGAACGCTTCACAGTCTGAACGAAACCAATATGGCGGACGGGTCAAGTACTGTTTCCTCCATAGGTATGACCATATAAGGCGATATTTCCGTTGTACGTGACTTTCACATGGTCGATTTTTACCCAAAAAAGAAAAAACAATAGAAATAATTGTAATAGAGAAAATATATAAAGCGAATACCGTGCTTTTAATTTTGCCGGACTAATTTATATGCAACTTATAAGAAAGTGGATTATCAGACCATCGTGTTATCTAGTGGTGTTTTAAAGAATTTTACTGAGAAATTTACGGGTAAGTATATATTTTTCCATTAGCATGAATTGTTTTATACGCTTGTTTAGTGATTACGTCACGGGTAATATGGCAGACAAATCTAGTATGTATTGTTCTCTCAAGTGTTTATTTCATATACATATGTAAATATATTTCTTTTTAATAATAAAAATATACTAATAAAAAATCTAATAGTACGTTTAATTTTTTTACAGAATTACGAAAGCTTTGAAGACTTCCTAATCATCAGTGAAAAAACGAGCTATATTCTTACAAAACTTTTATTGTATTTTATTGTACCTATCAAGTTATTGTTTAAGACTTTTTTTTAAATTAAATCCTAACGTTTTTATAGGATAAATCCAATGTATTATTCCTCATATAAAAGATGAAGCATTAACATGTTACTACAATTTCATAAAAATATGAATAATTTTTAATTATAGTCCCCCCACGTAAAATGTAGAATAATTTTTTGATATATAATACCAGTAGAAGCAACGAGCGAGTTCGCAAAATTCCAGAAACCCTCGGGCGAGCCAGCGTCGAAAATAAGCATAGTTACGCCCTTCAGGGGGCAACGGTTATTGAGCAGACGCCACAGAGTAGTATTATTGATCTTCGCAACCCGGCCCCCTTCTACCCCAAAACGTTGCCACACATGTGAAATTAATTAAAAATTATTTATATATTAACGCCGTTTATTGCTACTTTCAACGTCTCATCGCTAAATTCCGATTTTATTTACTTTTAGGTCGTTTTGCTAAAGAAAGGAATGTACCATATTTATTTTCTAGGAAATTATCCCACGTTATACATACATACGTACGTTCATACAAATAAAAGTAAATGTTTAATAAGGGTATTTTTAGTTTGTTCATTCGTTTGTCATAACGTATACTACATACGCATTTAATACAGTAAACCTGTTATGCTTAAGATGTCTTATTTAAAATAAATAATAATAAAATTAAAGCTGTCGGTTAATTTGTTCAAGTACAGTCTGAAGGTTATTTAGTTATTAAATTTAAAAAAAGTGATTAACAGAAAGAAAAACAAATAAAAGACGAACGATTTAAAATTGTTGCTAGATTATTTTGAAATAAACAAGAGGGGTACATATAGGGATTGAGTGCAATTAAAATAGTAATTCTGACACGTATGTTTAAAAATATACATTCGTCGGCTGCATTTAAAACTCAAGCAATTGGCCTTGATGGATTATTCGCTGTGCAGCAAAACTAATTTTCAAATTAAAAAGCTCATTTAAATTTTTTTCCAAACTATATATTGCGAAAATAGTAATTTAAGAATTAAAAAATAGCGATAAAACTAGAATTTTCCCTTGAAAATTGTAAAAAATATTAAAATAAAATGTTGCCCCCTCTTCTAGCTTACACGAACTTCACTGCTACACAACGCTTATGCTGGGCTAAAAGCAAATCAAATTCATTCGTGTGGGGCTGCTAGGTGAACGTTGTTCCCTACAAAAACATTCTCTGAAATGTTTTAAATTATTTAATTTATTTATTTACGTATGACGAACTGACGATTGGATTTTTTTTTATTCGAGGTAAGTGCCATTTTATTTTGTGGATTCGTGCAAATACGGATTCGCCGGGACGATCATTTTCGTCAGTTAGGTTAGGTTAAATTCCTCGTTTGTTTTGACGTTTGTTTCAACAATTAATCGTTGTTCATTTGTTGTCTAAGCACTCTTTCATCATTAAAATGAGTAGGAAATATGCTCGAGATGACAAATTTTTGCGTTATGATTCGGCTAATCTCACATTTACATAGGAGCTATTAATAAAATACTCGTTTTATTTAGGAATAATTCGTACTTCAAAATATTAATTTTTACTAGTAAATTAATTTTCTATTTTCTCACTCTCACATATTAAAATGTCATTGAAAAAAAAAACAAAAAATATTTTGTTTTTGTTTTCAATGTATGTTTATTTAATATTTGACGCCCATGAGTAAGTTTCATCACGAATTGTATTAAATTACTCTCTGCTTTACGAGTTAAACCGAAACGTTTATTGTTCAATTTGTAAATTTAACGAGAATAATTTCCACATTATTTTTGTTGTATTTAAAATTGTCGAGGAGGAGCTTGTGGTAGATATTATAATGTTTAAAACAAAGGTGATAAAGTTTTTTTCCTGTTTTTCATATGATAACAAAATAAAATTACACACAATAAGTTATCACAACATCCAGTTAAAACATTTATTTAATTGGTTAAAATAATTATTTTATTATTATTTAATAATAATAATAATAAATAATATTTAATTATAGCAAATTTCAATTAAACGAACTCTTTCAAAATTATTTTAGAAGCTTCATTTAAATTTTAAAATGTTATTCCACTCATTTCCTGTAACGTTGCTAAGCAACCGAGATTAAGTAACCTACTTGACCAACTGTCACAAAAATTAAATATCAGCTCAGTATTAAATGTCATTTATTGTTTACTCCCAGAATATTTTTGTAATTTGGGAAAAACAGCGAAAATCCGTCTGAAACCGGCAAATTACCTCTAATCCACCATTAATCCCATTTATAAAGTTTTTTTGAGTTTGAATTTCGGAAGTTTTGCGCGAAAAATTATATTTTTCCCATTATTAAAAAAAATCGTTTTTGAACGGGAAAAAAATGTCGGGCACCGTGCCTGCCCCACAAGTGGCCCCCACCGTTGCCCCTCCGCCGGCCCCCTCCTTTGCCCCACTAACGCCTTCTGCCCCTGCTCCCCAGACGGCCCCCATTAATGGTCCCTCTTTGGCCCCACAATTTTCGGGAACGTCAAGTGCACCTTCGGAACCGACATCGGCCCCACAACTGGTTGCCCCTCCCGTTTCGCAAACAAACCCCCCTGGGGCCCCCCATCCTACTCAAAATAATGCAAATAATTTTCAAGCTCGGAATAACGGATCCACACTAGGGAATCACATAGATCAACGCATTTTCGCTTTGCTTGACCGACAGGTAAAATTACAATTAATTACTTACTATAGCTTAGAACAATTAAAAAGTTTAATTTTTTTTTTTCAATAATACTTCAGAATGTTTATTTTAGAAACTGAATATTTTTTTTATTAAAAATTTATTCTTTCTACGTATATTTAGTTTATTCGATTGATCATACCGTTGTTCTGTTTATTTGGTAGTTTTAAAGTTGGTCTCAATAAAATCGTTTTCAACAAAATCGGTCTCAACAAAATTATTCTCAACAAAATCGTTCTCAACAAAATCGTTCTCAATAAAATCGTTCTCAACAAAATCGTTCTCAACAAAATCGTTCTCAACAAAATCGTTCTCAACAAAATCGTTCTCAACAAAATCATTCTTAACAAAATTGTTCTGTTTACAAATGATTTGTTTATTTTCTCTTTTTATAAATACAAAGTCCTTATTTAATGAAAGTTGAGATGTTTGTAAACTAGTGTAATTCATATATTAATTTATTACATAATGTGACATTTCACCGTATGATTTACGGCTTCTTCATAACATTTTATAATTAAGATCATTAAACTTCACATAATACAAAACACTACCATTTTAAAAAATGATTTGTTTTTATTTTTATTCTAAAAGTGTATTAGAAATAATGAAATGTTTATAAATAACAACTGTACTATGTAGTTCGAAAACAAATAATATCTTCGTTAATCTGATACTGATATAAAAAGAAAGTAATGTTACTGTTTTATATCATGTGAGGTTTCATGTTCGTATTTTTAAAACGTTATAAAGAAGCTCTAAATCATGCAGCGAATCGTCACATTATGTAATAAATGAATATATGAATTAAAATAGTTTACTTATTACAAACACCTCAACTCCCATGACATAAGAACTTTGTATTTATTTATTAAGATTTTATTCCGTCTATACATATTTCGCTTATCCGATTGATCATACCGTTCTGTTGATTTGGTAATTATAAAGTTGGTCTTAACAAAATCGTTCTGTTTACAAGTGAAGATTTGTTTATTGCCCTTAAAGAAATTTTTTCAGAAAGAAAATATTTATTAGAATAAAAGCACAATTCCTGACCAATTATTTATTCCTCAGTAGACTACCGGTTTCCACCTTCGGACATCTTCAGACCTCTAGAATTTACATATCTGTTTTAGTACATGAGAGGATACATCAAATCATCAGAGGGAAAAAAAATATATATATGTTAAAATTATAAACTTACAAAAAGAAATCATTGTTTCATTCTTTTTCTTTTTATTTTAAATAGTCGACGTTTCGCTCTACTTTGCGAGCTTCTTCTGGACTTTTTTTATTATATCTATAATACAGACAAGGCATATCAGGCATGTAATTAATCTCAAGAAAACCAAAAACTAACACCCTCACAATACTAAATACTTACATCTATAATATCACAATCACAAAACATTTTAAATTTTCACTTTTCTTTTTCTTTTAATCACATCTTTTTATATTTCTACACTTAACGATACAATGTTTCGTCATTTTTAATTTCTGCTAAAGTTAACCAATTAACATATTGTACAGTTCCAACTCGTAAATTATACATATAGCTTTAAACTCATATTATGTGTCTCCATCTTGTGCTTCCCTCAAACATTCAACAACCTATTTATTGCGTATACAAACCCACAAATAATGTATTCTATATCTAATCTTTGTTATTATTTGTTTCCTATTTATTTAAATCAGCTCATAATTCTAAGAACAATATATGGTATTTCATTTAAGTTACAATTTTATTACCCGGTTATAAATTTTATTAATATTATTTGTATCTCTTTTGAAATGTATGGAATTTTGATTTTTCTTGATATATAAAGATTCATATATTTTTCTTTTGTACCAATTACTTACTTTCTTGAGAATTTTTACATTTTCAAAGTCGAACTGATGCTCTTTGTCAATTGCATGTTAGCTTAATGCAGTACAATTTTCTAAATTTTTGTTTTTGCATGTATTTTTATGTTGTTTAATGCCGTTATTGAGATATTGTTTCGTTTCACATATATATTTTGAATCACATTGTGTGCAATTAATATCATAAATCAAATTTGATTGTTTTAGTTTATTGTCTATGTCTTTGGTTGTTGTGAACAAATTTCTTGTGGTATTTTGGTTTTTGCTTACTACATTTATGTTATATTTCTTCAATCTATATTTTAAATTCTCTGTTAAATTTCTTACATATGGCAAAGTTACATATAAGTTTGCGGATCTTTTATATTTTTTGTTTTATTATTTTGATTGTTTAATTTTCTTATTCTGTTACTAATAGTTTTGTTTATGAACTTGATTGGGAAATCATTCTCAATTAATGCTTCTTTTATTGATTCTTTCTTATATTCATGATTTGACAGTAACACAGCTCTATCTGTTAAACTATTGATTATACTAATTTTGTATTTTTGGTGGTATACAAAGAATATTTGGTCTCAGAGGTATATCAACTTCGAGTCACATTGTGATCAAAAATGCAAAATTAGTATAATCAATAGTTTAACAGATAGAGCTGTGTTACTGCCAAATCAAGAATATAAGAAAGAATCAATAAAAAAAGTCAAAGAAGCATTATTTAAGAATGATTTCCCAATCAAGTTCATAAACAAAACTATTAGTAACAGAATAAGAAAATTAAACAATCAAAATAATAAAACAAAAAATATAAAAGATCCACAAACTTATATGTAACTTTGCCATATGTAAGAAATTTAACAGAGAATTTAAGATATAGATTGAAGAAATATAACATAAATGTAGTAAGCAAAAACCAAAATACCGCAAGAAATTTATTCACAACAACCAAAGACATAGACAATAAACTAAAACAATCAAATTTGATTTATGATATTAATTGCACCCAAAATATATAGGTGAAACGAAACAATATCTCGATAACCGCATTAAACAACATAAAAATACATGCAAAAACAAAAATTTAGAAAATTTCACTGCGTTAAGCCAACATGCAATTGATAAAGAGCATCAGTTCGACTTTGAAAATGTAAAAATTCTCAAGAAAGATAGTAATTGGTACAAAAGAAAAATATATGAATCTTTATATATTAAGAAAAATCAAAATTCCACAAATTTCAAAAGAGATACAAATAATATTAATAAAATTTATAACAGGGTAATAAAATTGTAACTTAAATGAAATACCATATATTGTTCTTTAAATTATGAGCTGATTTAAATAAATAGGAAACAAATAATAACAAAGATTAGATATGGAATACATTATTTGTGGATTTGTATACGCAATAAATAGGTTGTTGAATGTTTGAGGGAAGCACAAGATGGAGACACATAATATGAGTTTAACGCTATGTGTATAATTTACGAGTTGGTACTGTACAATATAATTGGTTAACTTTAGCAGAAATTAAAAATGACGAAACATTGTATTGTTAAGTATTGAAATATAAAAAGATGTGATTAAAAGAAAAAGAAAAGTGAAATTTTAAAATGTTCTGTGATTGTGATATTATAGATGTAAGTATTTAGTATTGTGAGGGTGTTAGTTTTTGGTTTTCTTGAGATTAATTACATGCCTGATATGCCTTGTCTGTATTATAGATAATAAAAAAAAATCAGAAGAAGCTTGCAAAGTAGAGCGAAACGTCGACTATTTAAAATGACTATTTAAAATAAAAAGAAAAATAATGAAACAATGATTTCTTTTTTTTTAGTAGACCTTAAAATTCCATTAACACACAAAAAAAAATTTAATCATAAAACTATTTGTGATAAAATCACATAGGTATATTTGATATATAGGTATATTTGATATATAGGTATATTTGATATATAGGTATATTTGATATATAGGTATATTTGATAAAACGTGCTTGCTTTTAACTACTAAAATTCACCGTAATTATCCTGTTAATTTAGGATATCAAACGTATAAAAATTTTAAGTCACACGAGATTACAACAAAATGTAGTTCATTATGAAAGCCTTGACCTGCACTCGAACCGAAAATAGTTGGCAATTCAATAAAAAAAAACATAAAATATGGTATATACCGAAAAAAATGATTAATAATACAGTAGAAACTGCAAATTACTAAATGCAAAATCGTGTGTAATATGCTATTAGTCTTGTGTTAGTTTTGTGTTGCAAACGCTGCCGATCGTCTAAGCCGAAAAATATTGTGAAAAAAATGATTATTCTAAATTGATGGTTTACCTTTCAACTAAGTTAAAAGCAAATGTTGGTTCACGGCAAACTAGCGGCCCATTTCCAAATATTTTGAGCCCAAGCCGACACGGCAAAAAGTAACCTTGGCGCAAAAATCAATAGACAATCAGTAGAGCGATCATCCAGCAGTTGTCAGAACTGCACTAGTGCATTTTCTTCAGGAGAGAAAGTCCACTCTTGTATGTTAGTTCATTTATTAGTGGGCAATGATATAGTGAACACAGTCTAAGATATTTATGTATGTATTCAATTAGTGGGCACATTGCTGTTTTTGCAAGCAATAAATTAAGGGGATTAGAATTGAAGAAGAGAAATTAAGAAGATGTTCAATACGTTCGTTTTGTGGAGTTTCCTACCCTTAGCGTTAGGGGTGATTAAACCTGATGATGTTCGTAAGTACTATGGAAAAGTTTTATAATTTTTAGATGCTTCAATTTTAAATTTTAGTAAGTAGTTTTAAAATATTTGTTTGTTATAACTTAAAGTGCTGGTTTAAAATTAAAATTAAAGTTAAAATTAAAGTTAAAATTAAAGTTAAAATTAAAGTTAAAATTAAAGTTAAAATTAAAGTTAAAATTAAAGTTAAAATTAAAGTTAAAATTAAAGTTAAAATTAAAGTTAAAATTAAAATTAAATTTAAAATTAAAATTAAAAATTAAAAAGTTAATGAATGTAAAATTCAATTCTGTAGATTTTCTTCAAAGTTTTATATGCATGATAATGAAGAGTTATATGCATGATAATGAAGTGTTGTATGATAACCGAATACTTTTAAAAATACAATAGTTTATGATTATTAATTTTAAATAATTTATCTAATTTTGTTTAAAGTGTTAAATAAGATAGCAAGCATTTTTGTAATTCAACGATAAAACAAACGTACCGCTTATTTTGTTTCTGGTAATTAAATCTCAACTTGAAACGCGTTTTACCCTCGGGCTAATTCATTATTACAGCCAACTTTCATCCTGCCATGACTTAATAGGTGATATAAATCGATATTTAAATAAAAAATGAGATTTCTCTTCCTTCAAATAACTTGTATTGTCCCCTGCAAGACTCGCCGGACGTGTTGGCGGACTGAAAATTGAGAAAGTACCAATTTGCGTCCATTGACACCTAAGCTTTGCTGGTTAAGTAAAGTTAGGAAAACTGACCTCTCTAAATTCAGTTTACTTACTTTTGTTCCTGATGAAGCACGTCATGAATAGTTAGTTTTATTATCGTTCATTTATTATCGTTGTTATATATTATGCATTATAACATTCGTAACAATTCCTTATTTATTTTTTCTTATTTTTTGTCGCATTGTTACTCATACAACAGCTCAGCACTAGCCTTCATAAGATGTATTATCTTGTTATGTAATTTAACGCATTTATGCGCGAAAGTAGGTTTTGTTGTTACAAGACTTGTCCAACAAGAAAAATGTATAATAGAAAACAGCATTTAACAAACTCTTGAAGAAGGCTGCATCCGCGTTTTTTTTTCAATGAAATTTAGCATTTGTTGTTTATTTAAAAATATAATTACAAAATTATAAATATAATTACAAAAAAAAAAATTGCTAAATTAAAAATATAACTGCAAAATTATAAATACAATTGCAAAATTAAAAATATAATTGCAAAATTAAAAATATAATTGCAAAATTAAAAATATAATTGCAAAATTTAAAATATAATTGCAAAATTAAAAATATAAATTCTTAATAAAAATATAAATATTCTTTAGCTGAATACATAAAACAATGCCAGGAGGACGACCCAGAGATAACAAAATGCTTCATCTCCTCACTTCACCATTTATCACCTTATTTAGCAACAGGAATAAAAGAAATAGATTTACCCTCGGTGGAACCCTTCATAATGGACGAACTATCATTGTCCTTAACCGGTGGGAAAAATGGATACAAAATATCATTGAAAGATCTTCATGTGTACGGAACTAGCAACTTTACGGTGGAAAAAATAAAGTGAGTAAATTGCGTTCATTGTTTAAAATTATTATGAATTAAACTGTAGTTAGTAGATGCTCAATTATCCTTAACAACTCTTTCTTCCTTTTCCTTCTGCTTCTTCTTATTACTATTATTATTATGATGTATTATTGGTATTAACATTTTTGAAGATAACAAGGAAATGTTCTTAATCATAATAAGGAAATAGTCTTGAAGATATCAAGGAGATAATCTTGAAGATATCAAGTAAATAATCTTGAAGATAACAAGTAAATAATCTTGAAGATAACAAGTAAATAATCTTGAAGATAACAAGTAAATAATCTTAAAGATAACAAGTAAATAATCTTAAAGATAACAAGTAAATAATCTTAAAGATAACAAGTAAATAATCTTAAAGATAGCAAGTAAATAATCTTAAAGATAACAAGTAAATAATCTTAAAGATAACAAGTAAATAATCTTAAAGATAACAAATACATAATCTTAAAGATAACAAGTAAATAATCTTCAAGATAACAAGGAAATACTCTTCAAGATAACAATGAAATATCCTTGAAGGCTAATGTTGACAATGATGCAATTTAAATCACTGTCATTTTGCAGGCTTAGCGAAAATGGGAAACCGTTCGAAGCAAGGATAAAGATCCCTTTGCTAAGGATAAATGCCCAATACACCAGCACTGGAGTCTTGCTCATCATCCCTGCCAGTGGGAACGGGACTTTCCACGGCCAATTTGGTGACATAATAGCGAAAGTTAAGGGCACTGTAAGCACTAGTTATAAAGCAGGATTAAAGTACCTGCGTGTTGAGACTTTACTGGTGGACGTCGACGTAAAGCAGCTGAGGATGGTGGTGAAGAATCTGTACAAGAATAACAGGATCATAGGAGAGGCGATTAATCTGTTTCTTCGTGATAACGGGTACGAAGTGTTCAAAATCATGAATCCTCAGCTCAGCAAGAAGTTGGGTGTGTTGATCATGGATATCTGCAATCAACTGTTGACACACATACCTGTGGAATCCTTTTACGTGCCTAAAAAAAATTAGTTTAGTTGTGGGTTAGAATAAAATAAAAACGAAAAAGTAGATTCGTTGTAGGATTGATACCATTCTGGTATTGTTAGATAATTTTTGAAATAATTACACTCTTTCGATTGTTAGTTTTTTGTACATAGAATTACGATTTAAACGTAGAATTACGATTTAAACGTAGAATTACGATTTAAACGTAGAATTACATTTTCTACATAGAATTATTACATTTTATATAGATAAAGAAATACATTTTATAAGTAAAACAAGTTTGGGCGCTTTCTTTCCTTGTTGCACTGTTCAGCCTGATTGTAATCTTGGTGCGCTGGGTGCTCCCAGCACGAACAAAAGCCTCCGAAGGCAGTGGTGAAGTCTTCAGGGAAGATACTAGTCCCCTCCTCCAGCAAATGCACTGGAAGAAATCAAAGTCATGGCCAACCTTACTGGAGGTCAGTTGTCGGAAACTTCTTCGGCACCAAGAACAACGGTAAGAAAGAGGCACAACCGACTTAGTCAAAGATCATTGAACTTGACCAATAACAGAAAATGTACAAGAAGTTCCTTTTTTCCATTTGTTTCGCTTTCGTCTTAGTGAAGTGCTTGGCAGAAAACGGTAAGTACATTTTTAGTTTGCTACCTTATTCCACATAAGACGATTGCTTTTGAGTTGCTTCATTCAACCTTGGGTTTCCTTAAACCGTTTTAGTAATATTAACACACAAAAAAAACAAAAGTACGTCTCGTTTACAACTAAGTAGTTATTTGCAAATTACAAATAGAAAATATTAAAGAAAGTATATTAGGTACCAAATTAGTGTTAAATGAGACGCTTGAATTCCTCTGTGTTGAAATAAAATAATGTAGAAGTAACGTGAATTACTCTATGTCAGCCACACTGACCGATATTCACGTATACAAATGAGGATGAAGGTCTGAAATGTTTGTACAGTTAATTTAACAGCTATTCGCTTTTATACGTTTTCGCTACTTAATGGCTTTCTTAATTATTATTTTCGTTTGCGATTTCTTCGATTACCAGTGTTAGTAAACAAATTTTTGCTGGAAACTTTAGTGTTTGTTGAGCAAGGTGAATTAAATAACATTTGTTTAGGAGCTTTTCTTTTTTTTAATAGTTCTTGTAAATTTCTTGTAATTGTAGATTTGTTGTAATTAAAGATTTTTTAACATTTAGGTATAGTTATCATTGTTTAATTATTTTAGAATTTTATTACCTGAAACCATGCTACAAAGCCGATCCAGAAGTAAATCAATGTTTAGCCAGATCAGCCAACAATCTAATGGCTTACATAAACCGAGGAATACCGGAATTGGAAATGAGCCGACCTGAACCAGTAATCGTGGATTCCATTAGTATAGCCCTTGGCGGAGGACCGAATGGCTACAAGGGGACTTTCAAAAACATCAAGGCTTACGGAGTCAGTAATCAAACTATTACTCAAGTCAGGTAGGTAATATAAAAGAAAGTACCTTCTCTTTGAGGATAACATGTTATAGACATTTAGCCCGGAGGAAACTTGAAAAAAATTACCAAATAAAAAACGAAACTAAAAGGCCTAAACTAAAAAGGAGCTAAAAAAAATTAAACTAAAAACTATGCTAAAAAAATTAAACTAAAAACTATGCTAAAAAACTAAACTAAAAACTGAGCTAAAAAACCCAAATTTTGTAAATTTCAGATCCGATTTGGATACCTACCAATTCCAATTTACTTTCTACATACCGCATATATCAGTGAGGGCCCAGTATGAATCCAGTGGAATTCTCATTTTTGTCCAAGCAACAGGAGGTGGAGATTATTATGGAGAGTACGGTAAAAACCTTGAAAATTTTATATACACAATGATAACACTAAATATTTTTATCTTTTATTTTCTTGGGTTTCTTGGGTCTTTCTTTTGTGAAATTAAACTATTTAAACTTGTTTATTTTTTCCATTTATTAAATTTGTTATACGACGTTTCGCCGCATTTAATTTGGGCTTCTTCAGGTATAAAAAACATCTGCAATTTTTGTAAAATACAAATGAGATTGCTATCATCTAATTAATCACTCCATCAAATATTTAAAATATCCCCAAAAACCATCAATTACATTTTCTAAGTTACCGTTCTATTCACAGGTCCTGCTTCCCTTCAATTGCATATCAAGTCACAATTTACACCTTGTAAAACTTTAAAAAAAATTTTTTCCTTCCTTTCTTTTTTAACAACAAAACTTTCATATCAATCTAAAATTATACAACTTAACATGTAAATCTTCACAAGCTACACTCACATTAAACTTTCTTTTTGTTATTACCTCTTTTTACTTACAAATATATTAGATTCTCAAAACTTTATTTATTCCCACACTCCTCACGTCATCTACACCTATCACCACCAAAAAAGATATGGTAATATCGAAAGAACAAAGTTTATATTCACTGGATGTTGTATCATTATACACAAACATTCCAAGACATTTAGTTAAGAAATGCATTGAAGATAATTGGAACGAAATTAGTAAAGATACAAAGTTAGATATAGTTCATTTTAATAAAGCAATAGATGTTTGCCTCGATGCAACAATGTTTTAATTTAATTACACATATTTTAAACGAATAGAAGGACTACCCATGGGATCAACACTTTCGGCAGTTTGTGCGGATTTAGTAATGGAATATATAGAAAAAGAAGTAATGAAAAACATAAAGCATAAAATTTGATTTTACAAAAGATATGTGGACGATATTCTACTAACTGCAAAAGAAACAGACATAGAAATTATTAAAGACAGTTTTAACAGTTTTTGTACAAACATAAAATTTACATTAGAAAAAGTCAATAATAATAGTATAAATTTCTTGGACATGAGTCCAATAAAAGTTGGGAATAGTATTAAAACGAAATGGTATACCAAAGAAATTTGGTCAGGCAGATAGTTGAACTTCTATGCGAGTTGTGAAAAAAACTATAAAGTAGGAGTCATTGAAAACTTAACAGATAGAGCCATTAAACTAACAAATCCTGAATATAGAACAGAAACGATAGGAAAGGTTAAAGAAACCCTAAAAATCAATAATTATCCTCAAAAACTAGTCAACAGAATAATTAAAGAAAGAATCGAAAAAATATGTAATCCGCATAAATTTTTTAACAAAGATAAAAATAATAAAAACAAACCAATTTACATAACAGTACCATATGTTAATAAATTAACGGAAAACATTAAAAGAATATAAAGTAAACATTGTTAGTAAAAATCAAAACTTAAGTAAGAAATTATATAGTCAAATTAAAGATAAAGATAAAATAGAAAAAATATCCAACATTATTTATGAAGTTAAATGTAAGCAATGTGAAGGAATTTACATAGGAGAAACAAAACAGTATTTAGAAACAAGAATGAAACAACATACATGTTCTTGCTTAAAGAAGGACTTTGTAGTTTGTACAACTTTGAGTGCACATAGTATTGAGAAAAAACATGAATTCTATATTGATAATGTTAGAATTTTAAAAACAGAAAATAACATGTATAAAAGAAAAATTTTGGAGTCCTTTTTTATTAAAAGCAGTGACAATTCAATAAATTTTAAACAAGATACAGCTAACATAAATAAAGCATATGACACAATTATAAAAAGTAATTAAGAAATTGGACAGTTGGCGAGTATGGTTAAGTTGATAATAGGTTGTACTATTTTTGGGGTGTAGAAATCTATAGAGTAAAGTTGAGGAAGCCAATGTGTTTTGTTGGTGATAGGTGTGGATGGTGTGAGGAGTGTAGGTATAAATAAAGTCTTGAGAATCTAATATATTCGTAAAAAGAGGTAATAACAAAAAGAAACTTTAATGTGAGTGTAGTTAGTGAAGATTTACATGTTAAGTTGTATAATTTTAGATTGATATGAGAGTTTAGTTGTTAAAAAGCAAAGGAAGGAAAAAGATTTTTTAAATGTTTTACAAAGTGTAAATTGTGAGTTGATATGTAATTGAAGGGAGGCAGGACCTGTGAATGGAAAGATAACTTAGAAAATGTAATTGATAGTTGTTGGGGATATTTTAAATATTTAGTGAAGTCATGAAGTAGATGATAGCAATCTCATTTGTATTTTACAAAAATTGCAGATGTTTTTTATATCTGAAGAAGCCCAAATGAAATGTGGCGAAACGTCGTATAACAAATTTAATAAATGGAAGGAAATAAGCAATTTTAAATAGTTTAATTTCACAAAAGAAAGACCCAAGAAACCCAAGAAAATAAAAGATAATTAATAAAAATATTAATAGTACATATTCATCTGCTTCAAACATGCGCTATCTATTCTTATAATGTCTCCCTCGTATATGCAATCCATCTGAAGACGACCACCGCAGAACATCCCACTTGATTAGTGAATGTCCTATTTGCAGGAACAACCTTTTCAATGAAGAGCAATTCCAGGGTTTAATGACAACATGTAAATGTGGCAGAGTTGTGTGTGGAAGTTCGGCGCGATCAAAGGGAAAACTTCGAAAAGGATTTCGTACGAGAGAAGTCTCAATTGCCCTTTCAGGAGCACGACTTTCGAATCGCCTGCAATTTAGGCCATTAACTTAAAAGCTGCACGTGCTCATTGTTCTTACTAAAACCCTGTTTAAATTGCGCACGGCTACAAAGTAACCTGGACGCTACCACGCTGCTTTCCTCGGAAAAAGCCCGCCCCTTTCAGAGGATGCTTTCACGGAATCGCGTCCAATTGTTCTCGTGATTGGATTTTACGAATTGCAACCGAGAAAAGTTGGGAAATTTGGGGCAAGTGCGACTGTAGTAGAGTGAGTACTGAAGTGAATGCGGAGTGTAGAATATAGAATATAGAACGGTTAAACTAAAGGAGAATTGTCCTGCGGATAAAAGAGGAAACAGAAATGGGTGCATTAAGAATCAGGGTGCGGAGAAAATCTTTGATAAACATTGGGGATCCCATGAGGAGTTTCCACCGGCGAGGATCGCATCGGTGGCTTCCGAAGGAAAACTCGGGCCCTAATAGCAATCAAGCGATCCATTTTGAAAAGGGTCACTTCCTTCTATTCCAAATACAAACAGAGCAATTACAGGAGCGTTTACGGCCAGGGATATCAATAACAATCCGACCACGTCGGGAGAATTGCTCCAGTCGAGGGTTAAAAGTCGGCCTGGTAAAATCGCGCCTTCGGAAACTGACGGGCGGCCGTGAAAGAGGCTTAATTTCCATCCAACTCCGGCCGGAAAGGGCCGATTCAAAGTAGAAAACGAGGCACTAATGCCTAATGCCCTCGATACCGTCGGTATGGCATGGATTTAACTATGCCTAGCACATACTCGGTATTAACGGTGCGTGACTTTCTGGTATCCCCCTGCTCTCGCCCCTGTACCCTAAATAACCCCAACAACCCCCCCGACTCCGACAACCCCCCGGCTCCAAGTACCCCCCGGCTCCAGCTACCCCCCGGCTCCAACTACCCCCCAGCGCCAACTACCCCGCCAGCCCCCGAAGCCCCACCGGCCCTGAACAAACTAGTTAAGATGCGAGTTCAAAACGGCATTCTAATTATTTCGAGAAATATAATTACAGTATTGTCCCCCAAGCTAGCCCGACCCGACTTCCGCGCCATCTCACGTCCCAAACGGCACATGTTTGTTGATTTATAATTCAAGCCACCTGCCAGCGACCTGTAGTACGTACCAGCCGAATTATTCTATGCATTTTTCATTCGACCTGCGAGTGCGACTAACAGTTATTGCAGCGAAACCCAATTTGTTTTCCCATTTTATGATGGTTTTTCCATTTAAATTCATTTATATGTTAATAACAAACGAATTTATTCAGTCTATAAATATATACCAACATATATATATATATATTTTTAAGTGACCTAAATCCAGTTCACTTTTCGTAATAAACGAATCTTCAAATACTAAACTTTGATATGCAGAAAATATTCTTGACTATACCTATTGGATAAAGAGAACCATTAGAAATAGCACAGCCAACCGCAGACGCGGAACTAGATAGGGCCAAATTTTGACAAGATAACAGATGGCGCAGTAAGCTCAAAATATCATTAATTCAAATATTATATTACGTTAGCCAAAAGATGTCGCTAATCAGTCACATTAGGATTGCGACTTCGCTATGCAATGTGCGGCGCCTTATTTGAAAACAGTTGTTCTAATTTATTTATGTCAACGATATATAGAAAACATGGATACAGCCATGTAATGAGAACAAATCACCGACTCTGTTATCGTGCAAAAGAAATACGTTTTTATTCCTATCCCTCTCATAACCAGGCATCTTGTATATATCGTTCCTGATGGGCATAAACCAATCAGAAGGAATCGCGAATTTAGAGGAGTAACGTATGTCAGAACTTCATACACAGTGCAAGTAAGGTTAGATTTGTTGACATCATCTCAAATTTTAAACATTGCAAGGACAAGACCAATTATTC
>JAWQRP010000161.1:0-37675 GCA_033557875.1 Quadriops clusia | reverse complement strand
AACAGTTCTCGCCTTAATGGCATATTTTTCTTTGACGTGACTTTGCCTACGAATTCTGGGATATTACGAATACAACGAAAAAGGGTTCCTACCAAATACTAGACGATCACAGGTAATTTTGGCCAAATAGAGTTTTCGGGGATTTGATTTTCCCGCCTTATTCCGTTTTCGGAATGTTTCAATAAGTGTCTCTTTTGAGCACAGCAGCGAGGTATCCCCTCATCAGTCACAGTACTTAAAACTATATGGTTTAGAATATACATTTTACAACTAGGTGCTATAGAAAAATCACGAAAAATTAATAACTCCTAATTAATAATTGCTAATAATGATCTTACAGATTGCGTATCATTCAGTTAAATGTTAAACACTCCAGTTAAGTGTATTAAAGAAACGAGCGCCGGAGGCGCGAGGTGGCGAGCTCGCGAAGCGAGCGAGCTCGAAGTCCCAATGATTTGGAAACATAATTACTAGGCATTCTAATGATTTGTAAAATATTTCTAATAGATGTTCTATTGATTAGGAAAATTATTGTAGTACCATTTCAACGGTAGAAAATAAGACAGAATGGTTTAGATACTAAATTTTAAAACTTGCGCTACAGAAAAATTTAAAGCTTTTAATTAAACCTGTACTTAATAATTAAACTTGTATTTAATATTTAAACATGTATTTAATAATGAAACATGTGTTTAATAATGAAAAATGTATTTAATAATTAAACATGTATTTAATAATTAAACCTGTACTTAATAATTAAACTTGTATTTAATATTTAAACATGTATTTAATAATGAAACATGTGTTTAATAATGAAACATATATTGTTTCATTATTAAACATATATGTTTAATAATGAAACATGTGTTTAATAATGAAAAATGTATTTAATAATTAAACATGTATTTAATAATTAAACATGTATTTAATAATTAAACATGTATTTAATAATGAAACGTGTATTTAATAAGCAAACATGTATTTAACAATTGTTAATTATAATCTTATATCTTGAGTAACATACAACAGAATGTTAAACGTTCCAGTGAAGTGTCTTAAAAATCGAGCGCCGAAGGCGCGAGGCGGCGAGCTCGCGAAGCGAGCGAGCTCGAAGTCCCAATAATTTAAAAACAAAATTTTTAAACTTTCTAATGATTATAAGTTTAACTATTTTAAAATTATTTAATAATATTTTATGGTAAATAATTCAACCATAAACACTATCGAAAAGGCTATCTACACCTACGTCTACCTATTATATGTATGTATGTATGTATACGTACTACAACTATCAATGTATCTATCTATTTACACACCTGTTGAGCCATCATGTTCCCGATGTATTCCGAGAAGGGGCACAAGCTGGGGGCGTCGGGGGGCGGGGTGGTGAAGGGGCCGTGCAGAAATCTGTTTCTGACTTGTATCCTCAAAAATTGCACGTACTCGTTCCTTATTTTCGCGGACTCCAAGTCTTCGTCGGGCAAACTCGCCAATTTCCTTACCCATTCGGAACAGCGCACGCGGTCTCGAATGGAAAATGAATACAATACGCACCAAGTAAAAGTGCAAAATCAAAAGTTTCCAAAGCGATTCAGCTTATTTTCTGAAGTAAACCTACTTACCGTAAGGATTGTTGAGTTTGGGCGCGTGGGCGGCTATGTCTCTGAGGGCAAGCTTGAACTCTTTGTTATCCTGCGCCATCACAAAGCATTTTGATCAAATAACATTTCACAATTTCCTCCGCGAAGTTACTAAAAGTACGAGAATAAGAATGACATTTCTGATTTTACAAACTTCAAACCTTGACAGGGTGTTATAGGTGTTTGATGAACAGCTCGGGGTACCCACTGGGAAAGCCTTACTGCCTGGTTTTTCGGCTTTTGCTTCATTTATTTATACAGGGTGTCCCTTATTCACTGACAGGCCTGACGATCCTTGAATTCTTTGTTCTCCTATAGTTTTATTTTATATTTCAGTGTGTATCTATTCGAAAAAAAAAGAAACGAATTTTTGAAGTTTGTAATTATGCATAGAATTTTTTTTTAAATGTGTACACTGCAATAACAGGACGTTAAAATTTAAAATTAAAGTGAAAAACAAAAAAAATTATAGAGCGGTGCCCGTTTATTATCCAAGCTATCCTAGTTATTTTTTTTAGTTTAATATCATATATATATCGATAATATTTTAAAATTTCATTTCATTTATTATTATAAAGGGTTCCATTATAACTTGTTCATTGATGATTGTTATTATTATTATTATTATTACTATTATTATTACCATTATTATTATTACTACTACTATTATTATTATTATTATTATTATTATTACTATTATTATTATTATTACTATTATGCGTGTTATTAATTGTTTGGTTCGAGGCTCAACTACTTGACATTTAAAAGGTTCGTACGACGGCTTCAATTAGCCATAAACAATTTCCCCGACGAATTAAAGCGATAAATCACGGCAGTTCTTCGGCAGCGGCGCTGATGTCCTACCCCTCGCAAATTCGCCCCACAAAACGTTTAAATCGTCATTTTAGCTGTAAGTTGTGAACCCTAAGCTTAGCCAGGCAATCAAGAAGGCGACGTGCAAAAGTTAAAAGTGCGACAATCTCTCGCCAGTTTTTTCTTTCTATTGTTTACAAGTCTCTGCCAGTGTTTACAAACAGCACGTACATCTCCTATTGATTCGTAAAAATTGGAGAGCCCGCCGTAGTTCTGCGCGCGGGCCACAGATGGCGCTGCGGGGCGCAATTATACAAACCGGGTTCCGCCATTGTTGCCAGTCGGCGCAACGAGCGAATGCCGTGCCTACTTGATCAGCGAGCAACATTTTTTGTGTTGGATCCTCGACACTGGGCATTAGGTGTGTTTTTATGATATAAATCCGTGTTGAGTTCCCAGGGCGCTGTCCCGTCGCCCCGTCCCGTCCTCCCTGCGCCACTTTTCCCCGCAAACATCGATCATGGTGGCTGTGGACGATGTTCACTTTTTCTCCTTCTCACCTGGCCTGCTGCGATTTCCATTGCTCGCGAGAAACGCAATCGCGGGAGGCCGCGACGGCGAAAATTGTTCGCTCTCGAGTTCGGCAACGCCGCCCCTCGCCCCTGCTTTGCCCCCCAATTAAAATTTATACCTTGTACATAATTAATAAGTTCACTGTCACGGTTTCTAATGTGCACTCTCTCACTTTGTACATGTATATACTTTCCTATTATTATTATTATTTATCTGCATTTATAGTATTTATTTATATTTTTATTATTTATTTGCATCTTTATTAGGCTAGCCCTTTATTATTATATAGGGTTCCCATTATTTATATTTTGGCTTATATTTTACTTATTATTTATAGTTTTCTTATTTTTATTATTATTTCAATTTTTTTTACTATTTCTATTTTTTATATGTATTTTACTATTATTATTCTTAATTTATAATATAATATAATTTATAATATAATTTATTTTCATAAATATGTGTACTTGATTCGTCATTATTTTTTATCTAATTCTAATGTTAAAACAACTGTACATTTTACCATAAATCTCCTTTTAATTCCAGGTCATACTCAAGAACAGATTATGTGAAAAAAGTGTTAACCCTGCATCTCTACACCGATAAACACTGATTCGGCCATGACAAACTTTGACTTATTTACCACTATTATTACTAGTTACTTGAACACTTAAAGTTGAGTTCTATTATTCTTAAAGTTAGTTCTATTATACTTAAAGTTAAGTACAGTGTGACTAGTGTTCGTTACAGTGAAGAACTGGCACTATTATGCAGCTATCGGGAAATGACACCCCTTAAGTAGTGGTTCGAAACTTTTTTAGCTTAAAACTAAGTTCGAAGGAAGCGCAAGACAGCTTCAGCCATGTCCGGAGGGCCCCCGCACCATCCTCGGCAGAACCCCAATGCCAACGCAGCTTGGAATCATCTGCAAGTAAGTCGCTTATTTTAACATTATCTTGTCATATTTTTTATTACTTTTTTTAATTAGTTTATTTCAGAATGAATAAGAGATGTTTTGTGAAACTGTTTGACTTTTTTTCACTGATTATTTACGGAAATATGCTACAAATAAACCATGGGTGTTCAATGTTTTTCTTCATTATGGGCTTTACTAAGCGTAGATTCTTTTGCTTTTACAAATTAAATACAAATCCAAGGACAATTTGAAAATATTTTCGGATATTACATAATGCAATAATAAATTTAATTAAAATAAATTTAATAAAAATAAATTTAATAAAATTAAATTTAATAAAAATAAATTTAATAATATAATAAATTGTAATTAACTAATAAAAAAATGTTGTATACGATCCTCAGGCCATAGGTTGCTGACCCCTAATATTAGGAAATAAGCTGTCAGATATGACAGTTTGGGCAAGTTTAAACACAGAGAACTGTGGTTTAAGGTTATAAATTTGCTGCATCTGTCAATTTCCATTATCTGTCATTAGGTCTTGTTTTGACAGAATTCAATTTCAGATGTTAAAGGGCCTCTTATACGCTCAGTTTATTGTCACAGCTTAAATGTGTAGCTAAACTGTCAGTTTAACACTGTTTTAACTGTATGATTTCAAAATTGATCGTTTGTAAGAGATATCAGTGTTTGTTTCTGTTAAGAAAAATGTATGCGGTTTTTAGGTTAATTACATTTTGATTTAACATCTTTACGATTTAATTTATTGTAACCAAATTTTGGAACTTATTGATACAATCTTTTTGTGCTAAAGTCTATTTTAAAATTGTAAATCATAATTTATTAAATACATAAAACTCTTTCAAAATTTCTTGGCATTTGAAAAATATTTTTATATACCTACAAGTATATGAAAATCAAAAATTATTATTCTAACATTTTGTTTAATTTCACTATAAACTTCGAGGATTTTCCTTATTAGCCATGTTCCATGAAGCTGTTCCATGAAGCTGTCCCAAGCAGTTCCAAGAAGCTGTCCCAAGCAGTTCCAAGCAGCCTAGAACAGTTAGCAGCCAATGGCGTTTAGAGAAATTTTGCGACCTTGAATGCTATTGGCCACTATTTGCCGGCAACTGTTCCTGACAGCTTCATGGAACATGACTATTATAAACTTCTTTAGGGTACTAAAATAATATTACATGAAATAAATATTCAAACATGAAATACGACAATAAATTAAACGTTGGAATAATAATTTTTAATTTTCGTTAAAAGACCTTCAAAATCAAAATAAATACAATAGTAACATTAGACGTCTTCTTCAAAAATTTATTTTGTACATTTTTATTATTTTGTGTATTTAATAATTTCGTACATTTTTATTACCTTGTACATTTTTATTACCTTGTACATTTTTATTACCTTGTACATTTTTATTACCTTGTACATTTTTATTACCTTGAACATTTTTATTACCTTGTACATTTTTAAAGGGTTCCCAGCAGGGTTTTTTTTTTAAATTAATAATAAATGTTTATATCCTGCTTATATATGTTTATTTGGTTATGTTAATGCACTACATGTTTCGGCCCCAACTGTGGCCTTCTTCGGGTGTTGGAAAACAATGGATGGAGATTAAAATATGTCCCGATAACTTGATAACTAACCTAACGCTTGTCCCTTACAATACTTATGAACCTACCTTTGTCAAAGTTAAAAATTATTATTGAATTAGAAAATCTTAAAACGGACACGTATGTGCTTACATTAAGCATTGAATGAAAGAATTTTACTTATTTTTATGAGTCCAAAATTTCTCGTGCACTAGAACAAAATGGGCAGTGTTGGATACATTAATAGTATATTACTGAACAACCGTGTAGTGATAGCTATTATTAGCGAGTAGTTTTTGCGATGCGAGGCGTTAGCCTCACTTCACAATACTACGAGCTAGTAATAGTTATTTACACGCGAGTTGAAGTAATATGCTTTGTCTTCGACTAACACTCAAAAATCACTCTCAAAATGCAGATTTTGTGATGCATTTGACAGAAATACATTTGCCACAAATTTATATACTTATACAGCTGAAGATCCATCTAGTTTCCAATAAATACGAATCAGTCCGTGGCCCGTTGAATAGTGCGCTGGGCTGACGAGCGAGGAGACCCGGGTTCGAGGCCGGATTAACCAGTGGACTCTTTTTCAGAAAAATTAGTAGTATATTCCTTTTATGATTATTATTAAGTAATACATTCGAGTTTTGAATAAAATTACCTTTTTATTAAATAATAAAGATAATAAGCGGGTACAACTGTGGTGATTGATCAACAGCTGATCGGTACGTCACAATGGCGTATTCATTGAAAAAGTCTATAGAATATCTTGCGATTTGATTGGTCGAGAACTTTACCGCACACTATCGTGTAATGGAATTTGTGCGATTTGATTGGTCGAAAACTGTGCGGTAAAGACTTTACAGTACACTGTGTTGCGAAGTACTATATTACTTATTTATATCCAACCAAGTAATGTCTATATTACCGATTAGTCGTAGACAAAATATTTTTTACACAATTACCTGTTGTCGTTGGACCAGCTGTGGCTATGGCCACATCACATCCTCCAACCTTACAATCATGGCAACCAGCAATACAAATAAATTTATGGTTATTTATACAATCTAGTCACTAATTACATTCTTTTTAGTTGGAATTTACAAAACCAAGTTGACATTATGACATTTATGAATATTTATACAATCCAATTACAAAATACATTAGGCGTGTTCGATCCGGGACCGATTCACGCACTACACAGTAAAAAATCTTTGTAAATTTACAACATTAGGCATTGTAAAATATTTACATAAATAATGTAAAAATACATAATTATAGGAATTTTACTACAACATGAAAATATTATGTAAATATACTAAAATTGGTGTAATTTTACATATATTGTTTCACTTACAAAGTCGATTGTAATATTACAACACCATTTTTAATTTTCCGTTTGGTAGTGTAACCATTTTCAATAACACGTGAATTATTACAGCTAGTAGTGTAAAGTTACAAGTCAATGTAATTTTACAATGCCAGGTTCTGGCAACTAGTTGCAAAATTTTTTATTGTGTACAATACCATTCAAATACGGCCAAAACATAAAATAAATAATATATATATACATAAGAAATATATGTAGCCTTTCGAACGTAGTTAGTATAAATGTCCTATTGCTTCCTAATGCCGCCTAGGCGGTGTTATAGTTCGTGAACTGGTCCCGGATCGATCCAGTATCGTCACCGCGAACAAGTCTATTATTTTAAGTTGCGATTCACAAAACTAAGTTGACATCAAACATCACATTTCTAGCCACAGTTACACAACACGGAACAAAGGGTTGTGTCTAATATCTATCTGCCTATTAAGGCATAACCCTTCACCCATAGTCAGACCCCTTGAAATCTCCCACTCCTCCACCAGCTTACGTTTTGTTAAGTTGTTTTCTTCGTATAAAAGGGTCACATCTTTTAGACTGATATTACGTCCCGTTAGCAAGATGTGTCTATAGACACCAACTTCCGAATTTATTTTGTCGTTTATGTGTTCATTTATTCGGGTTCTCAAACTTCTGCCTGTCTCGCCAATATAAAATGCAGGGCACTCGGGACATGCAACCTTATACACCCCGGATCTACTCAAAACATCGATCTTTGGTTTTGTATTACATAAGTTATTAAACAGAGAATATTTAATTCGAAACGTTAACATATGATCATATCTCATAAAAATCTTTTTTTTAATTTTGTTTTACGTTGCGAAATAAAGAGATTATTATAATTTCATTTTTGGGTGCAGGGAGTTGATAAACTCCGAAAAACCGTCGAGAAGACACCTTAACCCCTCCCAGATAGATACACAGGATGTCATCCACGTATCGGACAAGAATTTTGATATATTTATTGTATGTGTTGTGAGGTTTGAGAATAGATTTTTCCAGGTTATGAAGAAAGAAGTTGGCCAGAAAAGGTGATAGGGAACTCCCCATAGGAAGCCCGTAAACATATATAAGCAGGATATAAACATTTATTATTAATTACTTTGTACATCTTTATTATTTGTAGTGTTTTATTATTTCGTACATTCTTATAATTTCGTTCACTTTTATTATTTCCACATTTTTATTACTTTACACATTTTTTATATCCGTATCTTTTAATATTAAAATTTTTTTATCTCTTCATTTCTCTTTCTAGGTACCAAACTACTACCCCGCGAGACAACCGCAACATGCCCACATGTCAAATGAGCACCCGATGCTGCCACAACCCACATGGCACACTCCCACAACGGAGCCAATCAAATCCATTCCTCCGTCTCACCTCTTCAACTTGGAGCAAATGCTCAACGATCGGCAATTCCCCAGACATGCCCCGGGGGTGGACTTAACGCTTACGAGGAATGGAAGCCAATCGAACGGAGACGTTCCTTCAGCCCCCATAAGCCTAAGTGTTAGAGACACTAACAAAATAAACAGCTTGGCTGTCAGTGCTATCGACATTCAGGCAGTTGAACTGACAAAATCGCTTAGCCCTGGGTTAAAATCCGTTAGTCCTGGGTTGAAATCCGTTAGCCCTGGACTAAAATCTGTGAGCCCTGGATTGAAATCCGTTAGTCCTGGGTTAAAATCCGTAAGTCCCGGGTTAAAATCCGCAAGTCCCGGGTTAAAATCCGCAAGTCCCGGGTTAAAATCCATAAGTCCCGGGTTAAAATCCATAAGTCCCGGGTTAAAATCCGTTAGTCCCGGGTTAAAATCCGTTAGTCCCGGGTTAAAATCTGTTAGTCCCGGATTAAAATCTGTTAGTCCTGGCTTGAAATCAGCCAGCCCTGGATTAAAATCCGTTAGTCCTGGATTAATAGCAGCTAGCCCTGGGTTAATTTCAGCTAGCGCTGGATTAATATCGGCAAATTCTGGATTACTATCAGCTAATCTTGAATTAATGTCGGCTAATCCTGGATTACTTTCGGCTAATCCCGGGTTAATATCAGCTAATCCCGGGTTAATATCAGCAAACGCCGGGTTAATATCAGCTAACCCAGGGTTATTATCAGCCAATGCCGGGTTGCTGTCGGCTAACCCCGGATTAATATCGGCTAACCCTGGATTAATATCGGCTAACCCTGGATTAATATCAGCTAACCCTGGATTAATATCGTCTAACCCTGGATTAATATCAGCTAACCCTGGATTAATATCAGCTAACCCTGGACTAATATCAGCGAACCCTCTTCTAATATCAACCAACCCAGGATTAAAATCGGGAAGTCCCGGTTTGATTAAACCCGCTAGCCCAGGTATAAAATCTGGGAACTCCAGTTTAACCATAAAACCGATGAGCCCCGGTATATCCACTAGTCCCAGTTTATCGGATAAACCGCAGGGAAGCCCGAAGAGCACAAAGCGATCAAACGTGAGAGTCGACTCGATCTTGGAACGCTTAAACCCACAAGAGAAAAGCAACACAGAAAAACCCGGGTTAAAACTGATTTCATTATATGATCTGGAAAAAAATTTAGGATCTTCGGAGAAAAACCCACTTCACTCTCTCGAGAGGAACCTCTTTAACCCAGACAGTCGGGGGTACAATTCTTTGTCTATAACACCTGTAGAAAGATTGGTGGAAATGTCTCATTCTGTTGGCTTTGAGAAAGGGGTTGAGAAAGCCGGTTTTAGTGAAAAACCCGGTTTTACTGAGAAAACAGGTTTTACCGAAAAACCCGGAATTACTGAAAAAACCGGGTTTATTGAAAAACCTACATATACTGAAAAACCTACATATACTGAAAAACCCGGTTTTACTGAAAGATTTGGTTTTACTGAAAAATTTGGTTTTACTGAAAAATCGGGTTTTACCGATAAACCCGGTTTTACTGATAAACCCGGTTCTACTGATAAACCTGGTTTTACTGATAAGCCCGGTTTTACTGATAAACCCAGTTTTTCTGAAAAACCCGGAGTTACTGAAAGACCCGGTCTTACTGAAAAACCCAGATTTACTGGACAACCCGACTTTACTGAACGATCCGACTTTACTGTAAAACTCGGTTTTACCGAAAGACCAGGTTTTACCGAAAGACCTGGTTTTGCAGACAAATTTACAGAGAAAACTGTAGATAAATTTGGAGATAAACCTGCAGACAAATTTATAGATAAATCTACTGATAAATTTGGAGATAAACTTGCAGGTAAATCGGTAGATAAACTAGGAAATAAATCTGCCGACAAATCTCGAGACAAACCTGATGATAAATCTTTAAGCAAACATATGACTGGAGACAAATCGAAATCAATGACAGTTTCCGACGACAAGCTTGCAGCAGTAGAGAAAATAGTCGCGGACAAATTAGCTCTTCTTCATGATGAAAAACCGTCGACATCGGTGCAAGAAAAATCGGTTCTGCAAAGTGTTATTGTGCAAGCATCCGGAAGCTCTCACGATGAAAATAGTAACTCTAGCAGTATTTTGAATGTACTCACTCCGACGAATGTGCGAGACGATGACGTTCTTTCCGCTTATAGCAATGAAGACAGTTTGGATAGTAGTAAGTCAAGGCGAAAGAGAAAGCCGAGCAAAACCGTGCGAATGAATAAGGATGACAAGGAGGAGAGCGATCCTTACAAATTGCAGGCTCAATTTTCGGTTATTGCTCAACAACAGGGTACTTCTAATGCAAATAAACGCGATGATAATGAAGGTGAGGAAATTTCGTCTCATCGTGACTTACATTTGAGTGGCACACATTTAAGTGATTCACATTTGAGAGGTAGAGCTGGTTTTACGGGAAGTAATAATCAAAACAGGGTTGCCAATCAAGACAGAGTTACCAATCCGGAGAGAGTTGCCAATTTAGAAAGGTCTGCCAATCAAGAAAATTTTGATGATCGACAAAGATTTGATGATCGACAAGATTTTGATGATGGACAAGGTTTTGATGATCGACAAGGTTTTGATGATGGACAAGGTTTTGATGATCGACAAGGTTTTGATGATCGACAAGGTTTTGTTGATCGACAAGGTTTTGATGATCGACGAAGTTTTGATGATAAACAAGGTTTTGATGATCGACAAAGTTTTGATGATCGGCGCGGTTTTGATGATCAGCGCGGTTTTGATGATCGGCGCGGTTTTGATGATAGGCGTGGTTTTGATGATGGGCATAATTTTGATGATCGACGAAGTTTTGATGACCGACAAAGTTTTGACGATCGACGAAGGTTTGATGATCGGCGCAGTTTTGATAACCGGCAAAGTTTTGATAGTCAACAAAGCTTTGCCAATCAACCGAATGTCGCCAATCGACAGAACGTTACAGATCAACACAATGTTGCCAATAAACAGAATATCGCCCATAAACAGAATATCGCCAATAAACAGAATGTCGCCAATAAACAGAATGTCGCCAATAAACAGAATATCGCTAATATACAGAATGTCGCTGATGAACAGAATGTTGTCAATAAACAGAATGTTGCCGATCAACAAAGTATTGCCGATTCGGAATTTGTTCCGAGAAGAGAAGGAGTTGATGACGGAAACAATAGAGCAGAAAGTGATATGAAAGCAGGCTCTCATAAACAATTAAAAAGAGGTGAAGAGGAAAAATTGGGACAAGAAGTTAAGAAGGATTTGAAGTCAGTTCAGCAGGATAATTTGGGAGAAATTTTGGAAGGTAAGTTTTTTTTTATCGTTTGTAAATTTTATTATTTATAATGTAATATTATTATTTATATCAAAATTTTATTATTTATATCTAAATTTTATTATTTATATCTAAATTTTATTATTTATATCTAAATTTTATTATTTATATCTAAATTTTATTACTTATATCTAAATTTTATTATTTATATCTAAATTTTAATTTATATAATATAATTAGAAGTATTAGATAATATCGTTGAAAATATATACGAATTCATAACTTAAAAAAAAATTAGTTCATAAATATCCTAAAAGTTTTTAAAGAAACAGCTTGACAGATCTGTCATATAAATTACAGGTTCCTTTTAAATAATTAACATATTTACAATATGCTCATGCCTGCATATACAGACAAGTAAATAAATCACAGTAGGCTAATGTAAATTTTATGCAAAACATTCGAACATAGATTTTGGTGTCAAATACTTGACAGTTCTGTATTCATAAATCAATCATTAAAGAAAATTTTGAATTAAAAAGAAACAAATAATGAAGAAAACATTAGTTATGTACGTATTACAATTGGTTTCCAAATTTTTAGTTTTTTTCAATTAAAAATTAAATAAAAGAGTAAAAAAAAACAATTAAAATAAATGACACTAAATACACATAACCTTAATTAATTTGTTTTTATAATCTTGACATCTTTTGTCAAGAGACATAACCTAATTTCGTACAACAAATTAAGGTGATATTGCACGTTTTAAAACGGTGAAACTTAACTTCTTTGATGCGTATTGGCAACATTTGGAATATGTGTGAGTGTCTATAGATCGACTAGCGGATTGTTTAGAGCTTATAAGACCTATTTCTGAAGAATAATTTTCGACCATAACCTCACTTTTTATTGTTATGGCATTGAATGGTTATCGTACCCATTTAAAATTTTAGCATACATACTTATTTTTAATGATGATATTCAAACATTCTTAGCAAAGATTTTCATTAATTATTTTAATTTTAATATAGACCTTCATACCCAAAATAAATATTTATGAAAAAATAAACTTTCTAAAATATATATTATTTCTTGACTCACTGTATAATTATATATTTTTTTTTTATTCTTGGGTATAAATACCCAAGAATAAAAAAATAAAATAAACTTTCTATTCTATAAAATAAATTTTCTATTTTTCAATTTGATGACAATAACTTGTCAAACAATTTCTGATACTCGTATTAATTTTTAATCTAATAAAAAAATAAGTATCAGTTTAAGCAAAATTAATTCTTTAATGCAAAGATAATAAAAGTTGTTTCACATTTTCCTCGATCAAGAAACTAACCAAAAAAATCTGCTTGTTTTAGGGAACAAAATCCCTGAACGCCGGAGATCCTTGAGCGTTGAGCCGCTAGAAAATTTGATCCCGACAAGGAAGAGTCGAAGAAAAACTTCTTCCGAG
The DNA here is from genome assembly GCA_033557875.1 of Quadriops clusia. Classification (NCBI taxonomy): domain Eukaryota; kingdom Metazoa; phylum Arthropoda; class Insecta; order Coleoptera; family Hydrophilidae; genus Quadriops; species Quadriops clusia. The sequence goes on along the minus strand of JAWQRP010000161.1, from coordinate 24,562 downwards.
TCGGAAACCATTGCCAACATTGCAGCTATGGTCCAAGAGGGCTTGGATTATAAAAAAGGGGAGAAAGGCGAAAAGGCTGAGAACGACAATTCTAGACAGTTTGGAATGACCCGAGAGCCTTCGAAACCCGTTTCGGTTAGTGTAATTAAGGACCCTAGCGGCAGGGAGAAAAAGCAAGTCGGCATGAATCCTCAAGGCTCATCTGCAAGTATGAAGGACAAAGATGAAGCACAAGTGGACATATCGATGCAAAATATTCAGGAAGCATTGAACGATTATCAAGAAACGTTGCAGTCGCTCGAAACGATGCATCATCAAGGAAAGTTACCTGATCAGGAAAAACTACATCAGCTAGAAAAACATCATCAAGAAACGTTGCAACATCAAGAAACATTGCAACATCAAAAATCGTTGCAACATCAAAAAACATTACAACACCAAGAATCACAAAAAGAACAAGACATGGAAATCGAAGAAGACTTCGTGAATCCAAAGGAAGTTATTAACAGGAAGGAAATCCCCGAAAAGCTAGCAGCACCTTTGGTCCAAACGGCAGCGCAGAGGAAAGCGACGAATTTCGTGGAAGTCGAGAATAAGCTTGAGGAGATGTTCGCGGGGATTGACGAGACTCTCGCCGATCCGCTGCAGACGGAATTGCAAGGAAGAGACGATTTCATATCGGACAGCATCAATAACACCAGTGATATGTTTGCAGACGCGGTAGCGTCGTCCAGCCAGAATCAAGACGTTACGTCGACGTCGAACGACGTTTCGCCGAAGAAATCGTTTCCGAAAAAGGCGAAGTCGAAGACTGGGTCGAGGCGGCCGAGCGAGAATTCTTTAGAGTCGACGCCGAAGAGGAAGAAGGGCAACAAGAAGTCGAAGAAAATCGGCAATAAGTTGGTTAAGGGGTCGACGCCAGGGGGGAAGAAAGGGAAGATTGGGAAGCAAGTCGGGAAGGTGGAGTCGATTAAAGATGTGTATGCTTACGACTCGGGGAGCAACACGAGTTCGACTAAGTCGAAGGGGCCGTTCGTGCAAATTAAGGGGCCAAGGGACTCGCCTATATCGGTGAGCATCGTCAACACGCCGACTAACGATGAAGACGTCGATCGGAAGTCGAGCAAAGTGAAGAAGTTCCACGATGATACGGAATATAGACATAAGGTTCGATCTAAAGGTTTGCACTGCAGTACGTTAAGCAATAAATATGACGCTCAAACGCGAGACATTAGCTGGATTTGCGCGTTTTGTAAATTGGGGCCTCATTGCGCTACACCGTTGGCTAAGTATAGAGCGCCCCCTGGCGACTTATTCGGGCCCTACATCATCGGGACGGAGTGCGTGGAATTCGAGAGGCGGTTAGACGATCCTTACGACACGCAATTCAAAAGCAAAAAGGCAGCTCGGGCCGTTGAGCCTTCGGCGCCCCTCAAGATTACAGGGAAGAAGTCCAAACGGAAACATTCGGAGAGTGACCGAGGAGGCGACGTGCTTACAGACATTTACTTAGGTATTACGGAAACCGGTGATAAGACTTACGAAGTTTGGGTTCACGAGGATTGCATAGTTTGGTCCCCCGGGGTCTACCTAGTGGGGCCCAAGATAATGGGACTGGAGGAAGCCGTGTGGACGTCCTGCAACGTAAAGTGTGAAAAGTGCAGTTGCAAGGGGGCCAACATCTGCTGCTTGAGGCGCGGCTGCTCCAACGTTGTGCACGTCGGGTGCGCCCGAGCCTCCGAATGGCACTTAAACGACACCAACTACAAAGCGTACTGTCCTCTACACAAAACCCTGTGACCTGTGTTTTTATAGGTTAGGTAGGCCGACTTCTCTTAAACACTTGTGATTACGGATTTTCACTAATTCTATTTCATCACGGAATTTATTTCGTCACGGAATTTATTTCGTCACGTATTTTATTTCGTCACGGATTTTATTACGTCACGGATTGTATTTCGTCACGGATTTTGTTTCATCATAGATTTCGTTGCGTCATTGATTTTGTTTGTCACTGATTTCGTTTCTCCATCGATTCCGTTACGTTCTTCCGTTTGGTTTACCATTCTAGTTAATCGATAATCGTAATTATTTGAGGTTAAGAATTAATTATTCAATGAATCTCTAAAGATTTATTTTGTTGTAAATTGCATGTAACTACTATTTTGTAAATTATCATTTTTAAAGTTATTTTTTTATTAGTCGAGAGTTGAAAGTACATATAACCAAAATGTAAAATTATTGTATACAAATACGCTTAATTTTTTATAAGAAAATACTCCCTTGATGTATCATCAAAGCCCATGGCTTTCCGCTATTCCTCCTAACTTCAACCCGACTTGAGTGTAACGAGTGAAGTCAGGACGAACGTCCCATGGAAATTGGCTATAATAACTAAATTAGTGTATATAAATATATATATTAATTAATGAAGAAACTGTAAATATCCTTGACTCGTTACATTTATGCGTCGAGTGCAAGCACGCCATTTCGTTTGGAATTAATTTTTGATATTCCCGAGCCTGAAAAATACTTTTGTATCGATTGAATGTCTGTGGTCAGAATGAGTGGAAATCGCGTGCTGCACTCTCGCGTGTAAATCGTAGGTTTTTAGTATGTGATTGGTATCAGAAGAAAAATACAAGAGCTACATTCACATTTGGTGTTTTATTACACGTTATATATGTGATTACACCCAATGTGTTAATTTTAATTCTTTCGGTCTGTCTATTTTTATTTTTGTTTTTTATTAATGTTTTGCTTCTATTAACATCCTTATGACACTATCCAGAACCGTTTTAGTGGCAGCCATTTGGTTAACATGGCCTTTAACAAAATGTCCGGATTTTGAGAGAGGTTTCAGGATCGTCTTGATATGATCTTCGGTGAAGAATTTCGGGTATCCATATTTTTCACATGGTAATAGTAAACAGAAAAAAATTATGTTAAAAATTATGATTTTTTTGTTGTAGTTGTTGAATTGAAATACAAACGTTTAAATGAGTAAGAGCCACCAATTTTCGAGCTTCGAGTCCCCCATCATGACATCCATGTCGTTAACCTGTTTTAAACGATAATCGCAATTAATATTTAATGTAAGTTTTCTCATTTGGTCGTTATCGTTTCAGCAGTTTAGAAGTCGCTCGATTATTAGATATGTTACCCTGAAAAATAATTTTTTTTATTTACAAAAATAGTTTCATTTTGATTTTATTTAAAAAAATAGTTTCGTTTGATTTTATCTAAAAAAATAGTTTAATTTTGTTTTTATCTAAAAAAAATAGTTTAATTTTGTTTTTATCTAAAAAAATAGTTTCATTTTGTTTGATATTAATTTATTTTAAAATTTTTAATTAAAAGTTTTATTTTCATTATGTTCTTGAAAATTAAAAAAAAAAAGTATATTACCTTGAATCAACAGGAAACCTATCTAATTTACTAATATTGTAAACCTTATCCCTGCAACCAATTTTACAAACCTTCGGACTAGAAGAAAATCTATTATTCTTAATAATCCGAAATAAACACAAATTATTTTCCGTAGTTGCTGTGGTTACCTCCGAAATTTTGAAGAGATTTAGATTTAATGGTTTGTCTCCCCGGTTCCTCCCTACCTCAAACCGGAATTCCTCTCCATGTTCCAGATAATTCATTTCATTGAAGAATTTTTGAACTGCTGTTAATGGGTATGTAACATAAAACATTTAGTTTATTCATAAAATATTTATGTTATTCTTAAAATATTTGTTTTATTCTTAAAATATTTGTTTTATTCTTAAAATATTTCTTTCGTCAATAAAACATTTAAATAGTTTAATTTATAAGCTTATACAAGGTCCTTATAAAATACTGAGGCATAAGGCAGTTGTGAGTTAAGTATATGTATATAACACTTATTAGAAATTTGAATTTTGAAAATTCGCGCCTTTCCGTTATGGACGCGTTAACATGGCCTCCGCCAATCGGAGAGCTCGAAATTGTTTGTAACAATTGAAAGTTTGACGTTTGCGTGTCCTGGCGTTTGTTTCGCGTCCTTTGATTTCTTGTTGGGTTTTTGTCGGGAATTTTCACATTTATCGGATAATTCGTGATAGATAATTTGTGATAAGTGATAATCTGTGATAAGTCTGATAGTTTGTGATAAGTCTGACAATCTGTGATATGTCAACTAGTTCGTGATAACTCAGAACATTTGCGATAGTTCATTATGTATTATTGTGCACACCATGGCAAACTTGACCGGAACAAGAGGGATCTAAGAAGTAGAATAAATAAGGTAAAAGATCTTCTACGATAAGATCTTATTGTATATCTGACATATAATCTATTTAGATGTCTTTTTCTATCATATTACACCTTCACTATAGTAACTTACTTACTTATGATATGCAAATATTATTTATGTAGATAGATATAAGCAGTATTAGTTTTTTTGATTTAAAATTCGTGTCTTTTTGTTCCAATTGCCATTACATTTTATCATAAACATGTTCTCGATTACTATTATCCTGTTTACAGTGTTCGCTGATTTCTTGTCCCATTTGCATCAATTATCTCAATTTGTTCTTTTCTAATGAAATTACCAATATTCTATGGAACTGTCAAATTTAATATTATTTCTACTATGAAAAATATGTGCTTAAAAAAATATGTACTTAAAAAAATGTGTTGAAAATACATCATCAACTTACTTTCGTAGATAACCGAAGAGTATCTAATCCTGAAACAGTAGCTCGGTTCATGATATTTGTGCAGCGGCTTTGCTTTAAGCACATATGTATATGTTTTAAGTGCTCTAAGTTTTTAAGTTTCATATTTTGTTACTCTAAATTTCTTATTTTGTATGTCTCAGTAATTAATGCTCACCCTAGAGGTTACACGTGTGTCATATGGAATAATTTAAAAAGTTTACGATAAGGATTTCTTATTTTGTCCGCTTTATTAGAGCGAAACAATGTACTAAGCTTTTAACGATTTCAAAAACTTATGTGGATGTCGAAGGGGTTTTCAAGGGAAGTAAAGCGAATTCATCTAAAAGAATTAATATTATTAATAATATATAATATTAAAAGTAATCATTACAAAAGCTACCTATTAATAATTTCAGAAAATGTTGATAATAAAATATTAACAATAACACAAAATTATGTTAAAACCCTATATTACAAAAGACTTATTTTAGTTGAAAAACTTATTATAGTTGAAAAACTTATTCGTTTGGCATATAAACAAATATTTATGATATACTAGATTACTCACAGTAAGTGCCAGTCAAAAGCATTCGAGAAAGATTGGTGAAATTAACAACAGTTTTTAATGACTTCGAAATATCAAACAAAACTTGAGAAATTATGTTATGAATAAAGAATGATATAAACGGTAAAATGATATTAATCGGTATTTAATAATACCACTTATATTTAATAATATCTTATAGGTATGCAATATTACATATTATTATTATAGTTGAGATGTGTAAGTAATATTCCTACATATGATAAATGCATGTAATATATAAAATTTAATGCAAAACTGTATGATACAAGAGCATTTACTGACATTGATATTCATTTATTATTAATGTTATTAATTATTAATTGTAAAATTAATTATTAATTATAAAATAGTACTACTACATATTATGAACTTTAAGTATATGTAACAGTATATAACACCACTAAACTATAAAATGATAACACTTATTAGAGATTTGAATTTTAAATATTCGCGCCATTCCATCATCTACGCATTAACACGGCCACCACCAATCAGAGAGCTCGGAGCTGTTTACTAATGAAAATTTGACGTTTGAGTGACGTTAGCGTTTGTTTCGCCTCTTTCGATTCTTTGTTGGGCATTTGTCGGCAATTTCGAGATTTATCGGATCATTCGTGATGTTTTAGAAAGTTTGTTACAACTTGGACAATTCGTGATAACTCGGATAATTCGCAATAACTCAGATAATTCGCGATAACTCAGATAATTCGCGATAACTCAGATAATTCGCGATAACTCAAAAATTCGTGATAACTCCGATAATTCGTGATAATTCGCTAATAATTACCTACTTACTTAAAACAAGTTTACATAGGACAAATGTAACTTGAGTTAAATACCTTTTTGTTCATAAATAATGAAGTTAAGTTACTAATGTTATAATGTGTTTGTGCATTGTTGTGAATTCCATGGCAAGCTCGACTGGAATAAGGCGGATCTAAGACGAAGAACAAAGGTAAAGATCCCATATAACTGCCATGCAGAAAAATATGAAAAATTTAATAAAATATTGAATCAATAGGGCCCCAACAACTTATTTATAACAAAAACAGGGTGTTGAAATCTTGTTGAAATAATTTTTATTTTAGAACACGACGCGTTGCGATCACTGCTGTGATCTACGGGTACTGCAAGGACAAATGTAAAACATTTAACAATATTATTAGACAGGAAAACAAAATTAAAATTGAATAAGTACAAATTAAATGGTATAACATTCAATGACTTTGGAACCGACAACCTCATTCCACGTCCATCGCCACGTTTCTTCAAACTACAATTTTATTTGTGATTGCTTATCAAAATTTAAATTTGTTCCTTCGTCCTATATATACATGACTTATACCTATAAATAACTAGACGTAGGTCAGTATACTTTGTTTGTAATTTTTATTTTTATTTTTTGTTCATGATTAATCCTGTCAATTAGTTTTTCGCTATTTCGTTAATGCTGTGCGTACGAAAAATGAGTTTTATGAATCGTAAATCTTTCTCAATTGTTGGTGTTTGGTAAGTCTAAACGGTTAAAGAAGTTTTAAAGACATATGAATGTTGCCAGTAGATTATGAGAGCAATGGCAAGGCCTGGATGACGCCTGAGATTTTTACCAAATGGGTACGTGTCTGGGATGGTGAACTAACAAAGAAGAAACAAAACCTGCTCTTAGTTGATAATTGTCAAGCACATCCCACAATCACTGACTTGAGAAGTATAACTCTGGTTTTTTGCTACCCAACACAATTTCGGTATTGCAACTCACGGATTAAGGGATTATTCGAGCCTTGAAATCACATTTTCGCAAAAATCTTGTTTTAAATTTTATTGACTGTCTTGATGCAAAGGAAGATGCCAGCACCAAGCATCCCTAAGGTTACGGTACTCGATGCCATTTTAATGATTTATGATTCCTGGAACAAATTTACTCGAAAGACAATTTTTAAGTGCTTCAAACATGTTGGATTTGTCCAAAACGATTTAGCCTGTTCCAATACCTTAATCTCAGATTTCGACGAACAAGATGGCTTACCGCTGTCTGTTTGGATGAGAACTTTCGGTAATCAACTAAGAAAATTACAGACTTTTTGAGCTAGTTACATATGTAGGTACATATAATTATATTAAAACTAAAATACACGATGATCGTTTTTTAAATTGCCACTGGATGGACGCTCAATTCTCACGGCCACCAACGCGAAGACGGGTACTAGAAGACGAACGATCGTTTTGGCGACCCTGAGAAGCATGTTTCCACCCTCTGGCAACTCGAAAAAAGATCATCCTGTATATATGTGTAGTGTTCGACTTAAAAGCTTGTTTTATTTTCATATGCATTCATTCCTTACTTACCTATATACCTACTTTCACAACATTTATAGTCAGAATCATAATAAAAAAGAAAAAACTAAATTCAAAATATCTGTCCGTTTTGTGCGTCGTCCGGTTAGTACGACGTATTACCACAGGTCCCTTCGTCGTCGCTATATCCGGATTCTACTGTAGTTGGTAAAGCGAAATTAATCGATATTTAACAATATAATAATATAATATATTAACAATATAATAATATTATAGGTACTTATTACAGTTGATATGCATAGGATCACACATGATAAAAATGCATGCACCATTTAAAATTTATGAATGCAAAATTGTATGATATAGCAGCATTTACTGAATGCTTATGCATTTAATGACTGCTTAAGCATTTAATTACTGTTTATAAACATTAAGTGACTACTTGATTAGTCGAGCAGGTGCAAGAGAGTGATGAGCTTATGCGGGGTAATTAGGTTTTAGAAGATGAACAATCCTTTTAATAAAGAAAACTCAAAAAATTATTGTTTAATCAAGTGCTTTATATGCAACGATTAATCTCTTCTAAAATAATTTTGCAATAGATAATAATTATTATTTATATTGTAAATTTTACATATGCGAGAGCATTGAATACCGAGACCATTGAGTACCGAGAGCAATAAATAACTAACGAGAAATTGAGAATAAATATGACCCGATAGGAATTTTGCATATTAATAAGGATTTCCCTCGCTAATCTCGCTTATTTATCTTATTGGTCTATAGTATCTTTAGCGGCTGTGAATTAATAATAATCACATGTTAATGCATTAAATATAATTATAGTAATAATAACAGCTTGAGGTCAAGTTGGCGCTGTCTGTATTCACTCGAAAGAGATAAAAGCCGCTCAGTGTTTAAGAACAATTATTAGCGACGAAATGAAGGCGGCTTTGCTCGTGTTTTGTTGTTGTTTGTGTGGTAACGCGATTGAGGAAACAAAAGCCGATCAAGAAGGGAGTAAGTGTCACAAACTGTCATTTATATTAAGTATAAATCAATTCAATAATAATAATTATTAAGTATATATTTAACAATTTAAATATACGTCGATTATATTAAATATACGTCGGTTCTATTAAATATACGTTGATTCTATTAAATATACGTCGATTCTATTAAATATACATCGATTCTATTAAATATGTCAATTATATTCAAATGTGATATAATAACTGAAATTTCATGCATTGGTGAAGTGTAACAATACTTACATGAGATGATACATAAAGAACAATAATTGAAACAATAGAATACATGAAACAATTTTATTTTAGAATATCATTGGAGAGAGTGGAATGGGACTATTCCAGAAGATGCTGTTTCCGGAGGAATCGATTCTTCCGGGAATTTTACCTATATAGGTTACACCTTCTTCCCGGGAAATAATGCCATTTTACCCACTGTCATTTATCCGGGTGATCAAGAAGCCCATGGCCATCTAGGACCGTTCCACTTGACTTCCAGCTTGAATACTTTGGTTAGTATTTGTTTCTTTTGTTTTTACTTGTTTTGCATTTGTTTTTTTTTGTTTTTGTTATTGTTTCATTTGTTTTTGTTTCTTTTGTTTTTCCTTGTTTTGTTATTGCTTTTTCTGTATTTGTCTCTTTTGTTTTTCCTTATTTTGTTATTGCTTTTTCTGTTTTTGTTTCTATTGCGTTTATACACTCTTTCTTGCAGATTTTGTGTGCCCCCAAAGAATCAAGACCCGAATGGAAGACAATCAAATTAAACAAACTCTACACATACGATTGTGACCTAATCAGAGGTGGTTATAGTGATGAAACAAGACTTTACATTGGAAGGACAACCATCGGGACCAAAATCATAACCGGAAAGGTTTATCCTCCAGATCACAAATGGGCAGGATTGGAAGTTTGGGATAACCAACATATTGGAGGGTTTAGAGAATTCGAAATTTTGGGATATTGTCCTGATGAGAACAGAGAAAACCATGCTCAAAGGATTACCATCCTTTGTGTGTCTTGTTTAGCGCCTTGAAGTCCTGAAGACGACGCCGATAGGACGCCGTCGAGACGCCGATGAGACACCGACAAGACGCCGACGCCGACAAGACGCCGACAAGACACCGACGCCGACAATGTAAGTGCATCGAAATAATTACATACTTTCAAATGGACGCGCACCTTTACATATTGTGTATATTTGGTTGCCTATGTGTAATATTGATACTAATTTAGATTATTCAAAGCAATTGATTTACTTAATAGATGCAAAATTAATGTTTCACAAAATAATTAAAACTAGTTTCGAGACAAATTAATACATTTTTAAGATAAAATAATACGTTTTTAAGGCAAATTAATACATTTTTAAGACAAATTAATACATTTTTAAGATAAAATAATACATTTTTAAAACTAATTAATACATTTTTAAAACAAATTAATACATTTTTAAAACAAATTAATACTATTTTAAGACAAGTTAACACATTTTTAAGACAAATTGTGACATTTTGAAACGCACTTATTAGTAAATATACTTCGTTATAAACTACAGTTTATAATAACTTCCCTTTATACTTCTTGGATCCTACTTGAACAGGACTTGTGTAGTACTCTCGTACACAGGCTTTGTGTAGAGATGTGCCATAATGTTTCTCGATAGACTGTGGAGGCGGTTCTACTATGTAGTCATTGCAGTAGAAGCAAAATGGAAGCCTTTTGTTTTCACGTAACAAATAGTCTTCTTCTTTATTTTTGGGTTTGTTACCCGGCCTTGGCTCCATCAGGACAGGCCTTGGCCGTTCGTCGAGCATCTTCTCTTCTGTGTCTTGCAACTCATTGTCTTCCTCTGAGGTAGATCCCGACATTTTCAATAAGAGAAAATCTGATAAACTAGGATGAATTCACTATGATAAACTTAAAAACTTGTTTGATGCACTTGCTATGACAAACTTACTATGATAAACTCGCTATGATAAATTTTCTATGATAAATTTTCAACGGTAAACGTCTTATCAACTTAAAAACTTCAACGAGTTCGGAATTCGCACATGTTCAACAAAAATTTCGACAAAAAACAAAACATAACGTTTGGTGGTTGCGTTCAACTTCTCTCAAACGACTTTTTCAACCGAATCACTGGTGTAACAAGTCCCGAATTTCAACTTGTTTATCAAGGGCCTCAAGGTCAAATAATAGCAAATCTCCAAAAGGGACAACAGTGAGAAACCAGTAAATAGCCCAAGGATTCCTCCGACATTAGCCAGGAAATCAGAGCTCCCATAAAGTTCGTTTCTGGTAGTCCCGATGAATTGGACATCCTTGAAGTAGATCGTTGTTGAGGAGATGTGACTGGTGGTGTTCAAAAGCCAGGATTCGTTGTAAGCTTGAAAGAGTTTCCTCCATTCGAATTTGGCTTGGGATATCTCTCTGGTGTATTGGAGGTTGTAGCAACCTGGTAAACAGTTGCACTCTGTCTTGAAGTCTTTGGTGAAGTTCTCTATCACATGGGGCTTCAAGAAAGAATGGGTCCAGATGCCTTCGTGGACGTACTGAATGCATGAGATTTTTCCTGGACCACAAATTTTTGTTGAATTGTTATCTAGAAATAGATTACATATAGATATCATGATATACATTACCTATAAAGTTAATATAATTTATATAAAGTTAATATAATTTATATAAAGTTAATATAATTTATATAAAGTTAATATAATTTATATAAAGTTAATATAATTTAAATAAAGTTAATATAATTTATATAAAGTTAACTCAATAGAATTATAAAATTAACACTTGACCCAAAAGAAAAACATTACGTGGCATATAGAATTCAACGCATCCACAGACATCCAAGGTAGCGTTGATCAAACATTCCATCTCACAATTCATCTGAGAATACTTCTTGAAATGTTTGAGTTTCCTCTCATCTTCGAAATAACACTTCCTGATCTTAGGGTTATAACTTTTCAAACCGTCTGTGGTGGTAATCATGCTAGGGGTAACGGCCACCATGACCTCCTGATCCACAGGGATCCTATAGTACTCCATACTCCCCAGGGGGATCTCCCCAGGTTGATGAAGAATAACCTAATCGAACCATTGGAAATGGTACAATTTTGTTCAAACAATAATCTCAATCCCACCTTAAAGCCTTGCACGAAACTCTGGCACAAAAAGCTAAAGTCCTCCTCCAAGGACATCATCATGATAGTAAACCCCATCCTGGGCCCAGCCAGCTTGGACTTAATGGGGAATTCCCCGTCGAACTTTTCAGGGTATCCTTCCTCCAGAGACCAAGCAACGACTTCACTACAAGTCTCCTTGACCTCTTTTCCCTTTGTTACGATCTTCGGGTTATGAAGATAAAAGTTGCTTTCATCTTGAATTATGTCCTTAGTATTCAAGGTGTTAAAGGTGAAGCAAATGCCTTCGCTTGTGTAAATCGTCCTGAAGAGGTCGCTGCATTCTAACATATGGTTATGCCACCTGCAGTACTCTAAGGTATCGTCGAAATCGGGGATGGCCTAGAAAAGTTTTCAACATAAGTGATATTGAGTCAAAAATGAAATTAGATCAAAAATGAAATTAGATCAAAAATGAAATTAGATCAAAAATGAAATTAGATCAATAATGAAATTAGATCAAAAATGAAATTAGATCAAAAATGAAATTAGATCAAAAATGAAGTAACCAACATCTTGAATAAACTCGTAAATTTCATCCCCAATGAATTCTCTCTCATCAGTCAAGTACTTCGTGTCAGAATTCTCGCAAAACAAAGACAACGTCCCATAGATGTCTTTCCTGAAACGATCTAAGGATAAATTTCAAGGTTTCCAAATAGACCAACTAACAATAAAACATAAGGACTTCGAACCAAACTAACAAAAACAAAGAAAACCCCTTACTCATCCTCATCAAGTTCATCATTAACGTTTTTGTGGTAAAACTCCGTGTAATTATACAGACTTTCCCGGAATTTTGTTTCCGGACAAATCGTCACAGCCGGAAAAGGAATTTCCCAAATTGGGGTGGGGATATCAGAGAAACTCACGATCACAGGATTGGTGTTCCATTTCTTGTAGATCCTCAAGATCATGGTACAACAGATCCCAAGAGATAGAAAAAGCAAGAGAGCCCAACATAACCTCTCGAATTTGCTTCTTCTTCTTTCCGTTAGGTATTTCCAACCATGAAGAGAAGTGTTGGTGGTACATTCCTTAAAATACCGGAAATAATGCACTTTTCTTCGAGTTTTGGGTTTTTTTGAATTTCGTAAATTTTCCTCGACAAGTTCCGTCATGGTCCAATTGTCCTTTGTGTGGATATCATCTGAGGACGATAAAAAAGGAATAATAATGTAGTAATCTTGATATGTTAAAGAATAATGTAGTAATATCAAAAAAGTAGATCTCTACTTACCGGCATTATTATTACAAACAGCCTTTTGAACACTCGGCAACTTGTTAATTTCATTTTCCAAATAATCCGAGCTCATTGGATTCAACCTTTGCCAATTTCATCAGTTATCACGGACAACAGACCAACCACGACTAACAAGTAATAAGTTTTATTGCTTAATTGGTCAACGTGTATGAAGATTAAGGGCCGTAAACTAAAGATAATAAAAACGCTTAGTAACATACTTTTATTGCAACATGCGTTTGTATTGCAATTACATAAAATGATGTAATTATATAAAACATAACTTTCCTACACACGATTTAAAAGCGCAAACATCTTTTTTTTAACAATTTCAAGCAAGCAGCTTAACTGGCAACATAGCTTCTGCAACACCGTAACTCAATTGACAACATGGCATATTTGACAACATGGCATATTTGACAACATGGCATATTTGACAACATGGCACATTTGACAACATGGCACATTTGACAACATGGCATATTTGACAACATGGCATATTTGACAACATGTCATATTTGACAATATGGCATATTTGACAATATGGCATATTTGACAACATGTCATATTTGACAATATGGCATATTTGGCAACATGACATATTTGGCAACATGGCATATTTGGCAACGTAGCTTAATTACCACCAGCGCCAGACCAATTCTTCCTTCCATACTTCCTAATATTGCAAATAAACCTCAATGACAAGAAGTAAACGATCTCAGCCAAAGAGATGAAAGAGAATCCAGTGAACAAACCAAGAAGGCCTCCGCAATTGGCCAAAAAGTCCACAGCGGCTACCAATTCCTCTCGTTCTGAGGCCACGAATTGGTTGTCCTTGAAGAAAATGAGCAGTTTGGCCAAGCGATAGCTAGAATTGAAAAAAATAAAGCGATAATTTCTTCGGTCTAATGGAAAAAAGATAATTACAGTACCAAGATAATTTGGGAAACCAATCAAAAAACCTACTCTCTAGTGTTGTCGCTGATTGGATCGTCCGCTTTGAAGCTAGCCTGCTTATACCAAGCCCAATCGGTTTGCGAAGTCTCCGCAGAGTAAGTCAAGGACATGCAAGCCGGCAAACAATTGCAATCAGTCCCAGTTTTCATGACATCATCGATCTTCTTCTTGGGCAAGGGAATATCGAAGATGGCGACGATGTTATTGGTGTTATTCTGCTGGTTCTTCAGCTCCTCTTTCTCTCTCTCCAACTTCGCATCGATCTCTTTAGAAAGCAAATTGCTCTCGGCCCTTCTCATGCAGTCCAACTTCTCAGCCCCACAAATGGGAGTCCTGCCCAATTTGGGCATATGAAAATCCACACATCCGCATTTGGAAAGAGTGAAGTTAGCCAAACATTCCGTCTCGCAATTCAATTGGGTATAAGTCTTGAAGAACTTCAATTGGCGCTCATTCGGGAAGTAACAAAGTCTCTCTAAGGGGTCATAGTCCTTTAACTCGGCAGAAGTGGAAAACATTTCCGGGGTGACAGCCGCCACGACTGCTTGATTCAAGGGCAACCGGAAGTATTGCTCGCTGACCCTCGGGCAAGCTTCCGGACTGTGAAGCAAGATCTTGAAACCTTGAAGACCGTCCCCACAAACAAAACTAAGATCTTCTTTCTTCAAGATTAATTCTATGTCCAATCCTGCCTTGGCACCTGAATACAAGGCTCTCCTAGGATAAGAATTCTTGCTCAAGTCGCTGCCATAACCTTTTTCCACGGTCCAACCTTCCCGTTCTTCGTCAAACTCATCTGGGCTTTGGTCATCATCATCACCTTTTGCAAAAGAGGTTTGTTTCCCTCCTGAGTTACGCCTTCCATGAACGGTAACGAAATTCTCAAAATGCCAAACGTCTTCCTTGTAAATATCCCTCCTGTCCAACATGTTAAAGCTGTAACAAATCCCCTCATCAGTCAAAATCGGTGTAAATTGGTCCTTGCACTTGACAGTCTTCCCCCTCCACTTGCAGCTGCGGAAAATGTCGTCCATCGAAGGACCAACTTTCTTGAAGAACTTGATGGCCTTCTGGTTGGTGAACTTGGTCTTGTACTTGATGGTCTCGTTGGCGTTGATCTGACAGATCAAAGAGATAGTCTCAAAATCGTCGTTCATTGAAGAAGGGCTGTACTCGTTGAAGTCCGTGAAGTTGTAGAAACCCTCAGAGATGTTGTAGACCGAGGCTTTGGCCTTCATTTCCGGGCAAATGGTCACCGCAGGAAAGGGTATTTGCCAGATAGGGGTTTGCTTCGTGGCGAAGGAGACTATGACTGGGGATCTCACCCATTTCTTGTAGCTTTCGACGATGAAGAAGACGCAGATCACTATGGAGGCCGCTATGGTGAGTAGCCACCATAATCTGGAATCGATTCAGAGGGTTTTTGTGATTTTGTTTTTATTCTCTTTTCTTATACATGTTATTAATACATAGTTATTTATACACCATAGTTATTTATACACCATAGATATTTATACACCATAGTTATTTTTACACGCGCGAATATAGTAACTATATTCCTGTGTCTATGCTTATATCCATTACTATTAATATTTAATAATGGATTATGTTATTATTATCATGGATTATGTTGTTATTGATTATTTTTTTAACATTAAAGATGATTTTTTTATTATCGAAGATTACGTTTTTAATACTGTTATTTATTTATTAGTATTTTTTAATTTCTACAATGAATAATTATTATCAATAAATAAATTCAACTGAATTTAGTTATTGAAGATAATTATTAATAATACAAAATAAATAATAAACTATTAGTATTTAAATACATAATAATAATAATAAAGCAATTAATGGTAATAATATAATAATGAATGACATAATAAATAATAATAATAAAACATAATAATTGATGATAATCATAAATTAATAATCTATATCAAGAAAAACAACTTCAAATTTGGTTATTTATTAAATATAAGTTTTACATATTAAAGAAAATAAATAAACAGAAACCAAGCAAAGATTAATCGTTCATGAAAAACACCGTCTATTATGGGGTTTAGGTACGATCGGGGTATTTATATTAAATATAATAAAAAGTCCCCGACTGTATATAACAACTGGCTTTGAAGATGCGAAGGCCGTTCGTGTTGGCAAGACATGTGGCTCGCGAACGAGCGAAGCGAGTGAGCGAGCGCCTACTATGTTGAAAATAGGAAGCTCCAGTTGAGATTATTAAAAACGAGCGCCGAAGGCGCGAGGCGGCGAGCGAGCGAAGCGAGCGAGCTTAACATCAAAATAATTTTGAAGACAGAGTAATTTAAAATTTTGTAGGCGTCCCGAGACTTAATATTTTTAAAAATGAATCTAAAATATTAACATAATTAATATAATAATATTAATAATTAAATTAATTATATTGATTAATTTATTGCTAAAGAATTATTTTGAAAGTTTTTTGCCGATTAAATTTAAAGTTTTTACATTTAAATATTTTTCTTTTTTTTTACGAAAGATTTCAATTCCATAATTTTGTACCTAATTATTAATTCTTTTTAACATGCCATAAAAATATAAATTGAATATTTCCGAGGTTGAATTTATTTATTGAAAATAATTATTGATTATACAAATGAAAACAAAAGTAATTAAAGAACCAATAACAAAAATGAAAATTATTAAACCTTTTAAATAATGATTCTTATTATTGATTTTTAATTTAGCATCATCATTTATTATTGACTATGTTGTCATTATTATAGATTAAGCTGTTATTACCATAGATTTTATTGTTATTACTATCATGGATTATGTTGTTATTATCTTGGATTATGTTGTTATTATCTTGGATTATGTTGTTATTATCTTGGATTATGTTGTTATTATCATAGATTTTATGTTATTATCATAGATTTTGTTGTTACTATCATATATTGTGTTGTTATTATGCTTGATTTTTTTTAACATTAAAGATGATTTTTTATTATCAAAGATTACGTTTTTAATATTGATATTTATTTATTAGTATTTTTTTAAAATAATTATTAATAATACAAAATAAATTAAAAAATCCTAATAGTATTTAAATACATAATAATAATAAAGTAATTAATGATAATAATAAAATAATGAATGACATAATAAATCATAATAATAATAACACATAATAATTAATGATAATCATATATTAATAATCTATATCAAGGAAAACAACTTAAAAATGTGGTTATTTGGTAAATATAAGTTTTACATATTAAAGAAAATAAATAAACAGAAATCAACCAAAGATTAATCGATTATGAAAAACACCGTCTATTATGGGATATACGTACATAACAAAAATTTAAGTTAATGCACATAACCTGGTAACGTGATATGTACTATATAGAGAAGATAGTTGCCTATACGTTAGAACTGTACGTATAATATTGAAAGTCCAGGAGTTTGCAACCGTATCTTATGAACCAATTAATTACAGAAGTATGCGTATGGTTTCATTTTGAAAATAATAATATTAAATAATACAGAATAAGTAATAAAAGTAATAAGAAAAAAATTATTAAAATTACCTAATAATATATAATAAAAATAAATAATAATAAATAATGATAATAAATAATGAAAATAAATGATAATAAATAATGAAAATAAATAATAATAAATAATGAAAATAAATAATAATAAATAATGAAAATAAATGATAATAAATAATGAAAATAAATGATAATAAATAATGAAAATAAATAATAATAAATAATCATCATAAATAATAATAAATAATCATCATAAATAATAATAAATAATGAAAATAAATAATAATAAACAATAAAAGTAAATACCAATAAAAAATAAACCTACTTTTCAATGCAAGACCTATTCTGCTCCCCGAGGTAGCGAAACCCATGAATACTCGTAGAACTGCAATATTCCGTGAAGTAGTTGCTGACCTTCTTCTTGTTGATTCTCCGCCTCTTATGGGCCATCTTCAACGTCTCCAACTCTTCAGCACTCGTCAGGACCATCTTCAACCACCAGAAAGAAGCAACAGTTGCCTAACACTCTCCCAGTCGCAATAAAACTAGAAAGAATCAACAGCGTTCGCGTGCCAGGAGTTTGTTTTATCAGGACTAGAGGGATTGGTTTTCCTATCACGAAACGAGAAAATTATAATCACTGGAAACACCTAATTCGCGGGCAAGCCCTTGTATGGTAAAGAAGAGATTATAATCGGCCTAATGATAAAATGAAAACGGTCATCTAGTTGGCTACACACCTAGCGCACGGGGGCCCCGCGGGACACCAGGCCTATCTAGGGTTAATTTGTTAATGAAGTTTGTAAGCCGACATGGCCCATTAACGGAACTAGGGCTGTTTAATTTTGCGCAATAAAAATCGTCGTAAAAGCATCCCTTATGGATTCGGTGTATATATATATATATATATATATGTCGTGCGCCGCATAGGCAACTCGTGCTGCACATGAATGCATACGCTATAACCGGGGAGCAGCAAGTTGGGTTGCCTAAGTTGAGATTGAATACCTACAGATAAGTGTGGTATGTATTATATCAGAGGTTGTCTGTGGTATTATTTAGGAAATATCAGAACTTGCGTTGTTTGTTTTGATTTTTCTGTTTGATGGTTAAAGGGTTAAATGAGAGTAAAGTAGTAAAACAATGGTAGTAATTTTAAGTAACAAACTCTTTATTCTTCGCTCATATAAAAAATATCTTTTCAAACTGTATCACAGGCATCCAATAGTATGTTTACAGTGGATTTATGAACGTATGTAGAAACATGTTCATTTATTAACATATTTTTATGAACATATTCATTTATAACATATTCATTTATGAATATAATTTAACACAATATTAATTGTTGAACATAATATTCATTGTGAACAATTATACATTCAAAGATCACAGGTACCAATAATAATATCACAAATTAAACATATTATAGAGATTAAAACTAGGGCTACAATAATGAACGTTGTAGTCGTACAATAAACAATAAATTCTAAGTTAAAGCTTTTGGAACCGAACTTAACGCTAATGGAGTTTCTATCGTTGCTGAAACAATTGAGCAATCACTTTCGAAGGAAGACTTTTGGGATTCGATTGTTTTGGCTTTTTTACCATGGCCTCCAAACTTCTTCTTTTTGTTGTTGCATTTGTTGCTGTTGGGCGACTTTGAGCAAGCCTGAGGTCGAGCAGTCCATGGGCTGACTGTTGGGGCTCGGGGCGTGCCTGGAGGAAGTCGAGGAGGCTGGGGTAAGCGGCATGGGGTAAGATGCCCCGGTTGTCGTCAGGGTGGTCATTCCTTCGGGGGTTGGTGACCCTGGGGGTGTGTATGGGGTTGGCACTTGGATCATCAGCGGGGAGATTTTGTCCATTTCGTTGAGGCGGTGGCCTAGGTGGGTCATCAGCTTGGTGCCCAGCTGGACGTCGACGCCTGGGATCGCGGCTAAACACCGGGACACTTCGTTGGCGCAATGGGTGTACCCTGCCCGGAACCTGTCGGCGTCGATGACTGGGTTGGCGGACAATCTCTGCTGGCGGCGGAGCTTGTGGAGGTGGCGCACTGTCAGCTCGAGGATGTCTGCCTTCTCGAGTTTCGAAACGTTTTCCCCTTCGCTTTGCAGGGCCGTCACCATCAACTCCTTTAGTTCGTCCAGGCACCTGTTGATCCTGGCCCTTCGTTTTCTTTCCAACATCGGCTTCATCACCTTCCTGTATTGGTAGGTTCTTGAGATGGGCTGGGGTTCTTCGACTTGCAACATTTCGTAGGACATCTTCACTTCTTTCTTGGTTGAAACACTGGCAAAGTTTATTCTTAACTGGTGTTAATTAACTTTTTATGTTAACTAACTGATGAGTTAACTGGTGAGTTAACTAACTGGTGAGTTAACTAACTGGTGTGTTAACTAACTGGTGCGCTAACGGACTAACGTGTTAACGAACTGGTGTGTTAACTAATTGATATGTTAACTAAATGATGCGTTAACTAACTGATGAGTTAACTAATTGGCGGTGAAGAAACAAACTCTGATTACAAATAGAACGTAAGCTGGCTGTGCAAACACGTGAGCGAACAACACAAGAGCACGAAACGAACTCTGTGAACGTGCGGAAACAAATGATGGCAGGCGAGTGGTAGGGCTGGCTTATATACCCCAGAGGTGTGTGCCTCATAGCACTCTTGATCGTGGGAACGCTCGATGTTCCACTGTTCCCACAGTCACAGCCACCTGTAATCGCTATGCTCGTGCAGCTGCCCTATCTCCGTCCTCGTCCGACGCCTCGCTTCCTTTCTACCGTCGACTCATTCATGCGCCCGTCCTCCTCTAGCCCGCTTCGCCTATGGACGCTCTCTCTCACAATTGACTCGTGTTGTAAGCGTGCACAGTATCTTTATAAAAGATTGTCTTGTGTCTCAGGAACGCTAGGCTCTCTCCTTCTCAGGCCTGTTGCTCCTTTAATGGACTTAATTTTATTATTAATCAATTCATAATGTGCGTTAAAAACACACTTGGGTATTATACGTATATGTATATGAATATTACTGGCGTGATGTGTGTATGTGTGTGAATATGCATACATATATAGGTATACGAAGATAAACGTACAGGTAAATGAATGCAAGAATTTATTAGATATTTATTATTATTTATAAGTTGGTAACGCATTAGAAATGTTAATTTAGTGTCGCCTAGATTATCTGAGTCTTCATTATCCGGCTCTTGATTATGCCTCTTTAGATCGTGCGATTCTTGGTAATATGATGTAAATAAATATATATGTAATAATTATATGTATGTAATAATTATATATATGTAATATAATAAACATATAATAATTTAAAATATTTAAATAATAATATGTAAGAATTTAAAAGTAAAAAAGTCGTATATTCACGTTAAACAACGTTAATAACCTTTAAAAAAATTATAAATATCAAAGACGCTTAACGTCTTCTTCTTATTCTTAGTTTTTGGCCATCTAACCGCAGTACTGTGATCTAACATCAAAAAAACCATTAGTTCACATCGACCAATCACAGCAATTGTTTCCGCTAATATCCAAAATGGCTGCCGCTAACTGTCAAAGTGCGTGTAACCTCATTAAAAATTTGCAAATATTTGGGCGTTTAGATGCGTTTGACTGTCAAATCGTTTCAAAAACGATAGGGCAACGATATTCGCGAACGTTCGGCGATAAAAGACACTTTGGGAAACGATCCCCATGCTAAAATCCAGAAATACTTGTAAGTGCATATAGCTTTGTACAGAGATTTGTTTTGGTACTCATTTGTGCAAATATGTTGTTGATTTGCTGAAATTAGACGTTATGACTTAATGTTATGGCTTAATGTTTTGCTTTTATGTATTGTCATCTCATATCTCATGGACTTATGGATTTTATTTACTTGCAGGTCTGACACCTCCATGGCATTGGGATCAATTGCTGATATTTTACCAGGGTGAGTTGATTAATATTTAGAGCTGTTTATACATTGTTGTGATTATTATGTCATATTATTTTGTTATATTATTATGTCTTAACCATTTAGAATATTATCCTCCTATACGACAGGATGTTAAAGTAAGCTGGTATTATATTACTCTGTGATATTACAAAATGTGAAATTCCGCTATGCAGAAAACGGTTACAACCGAAAAACTCTCGGCGCCGTAAAAGCCGTTGATGCAATTCCGTCGTCGGTTATTTCCTCGAAGAGGAAATTAATAAAAACAGCACATCTCTGCGGCAGAATAATAAAAAGTAATTCCTCGAACAACACTTTTTAGCTTAACGTTTCCGTTCGGATATTTATTCGCCTTTTCTTCTGTGTTCTTCCAAATAACTTTGATCTGAAAATAGTACATAATGAACTAATAAATTTATTGTAGGGTGAATTTATACCTATTTATATTTCTTTAGAATTCTAAATAACATTCAATGGTATTATAATTATATATTATATAAGTATAATACCATTGAATACAGAGGTAATATGAACGTATACATCTGTATTCATATACAAACATTCAATGATTATACCTAGGCCTAATTATACCAATTAAAAATTCAATTAAATTAATAGAAAAAAAATAAATCAAAAAGTATGTACACAAGAAAACAAACGAAATGTTTGAATCTCGCCAGGGCACAACCTCAACCGGACCTAACGAGGGCCCACATTACATGAATATTACACATTAAAGCAGGAGCAGAGGCAACGAGTAGAGGTGTCCCTAATTACATGCGTCATCAAATAAACCATGTGTTCCGTCTCCGGCCGCATGCATCAGCGCGCGGATCGCTTGTTGCCCACAACAACAGAACTAATAACATAAAGATCATAAACCATCCATTGTGCGCCCGTTCAGGTCGAGCAGGCTATGAACACGCGCGCGGCGAGGGGGCCAAGGGGGCCCGCTACTACCGTGGGAACGCAAGCCAAGCACGTGCTAACCTCTCAATGGCCGACAGAGACGGAGACAGCACTTGCCTGAGCCAGACGAGGACGCAGCGCCGCCGCGCGGTGGCCAGAAAAACTGCTGAAGCCGATTCACAAGTTGGAACGGTTGAGCGGACAAGGACGGGTGATTGAGTCGAGAAGCGAGTCGGAGAGAGATGGGTGTATGCTCGGTGTAATGGCATATGCAACGACCTGCGAAGACAATTGACTATCGCTCGGCAGCGATTATTATTAACTGCTTTTATCATAATTCACCATTAATGATGGTGATTTATTATAATAATTTTTTATAGTATCACATACATATAAATATATGTATAATTATGTAGATGCATATTATATTATTATTATTATTATTAATATATGTACATATGTTATATTATGATATAATAACATAATATAACTTACATAGATGTATGTTATAAAAATTAAGCAATACAAGGATTGAAGAAAACAAGAGAGAGAAAGAGAGAGAGAGAGAGAACTAAAGAAAATGAAATTATAGCGAAAAAAATCAAAAATGAAAAGAGAAAGATAAGAAAGGGAAAAAGAGAGAGAGAGATAGAGGGCTATGAAGAGAGCGCTAATTTATACACCAGGGAATGTCCGAATCCAAACTGTTCGATTATGAGAGGAAAAAAAGGTATATGAAAGACGTGGGTTTTATCTCGGGGCCTTTAACTTAGCACCTGCCTTGTTTTCCCACAGTCTTGCCCGACGAGAGCGAGAGAGACGCTGCTAGACCCCATCTCCCTCTGCTGAAGAGAGACGCAGCATTCGCACAACATACCTGTATACATTTGCCGTATATGTACAAAAATTCGATCTGTAATGATGCCTTATTGCCAATAAATAATATATGTGGCCATCGGCGGTTGAGCTGCGAACTAAACGGTCGTACGTCCACTAACCAATTGTACGTCACTTGTCATCAGAATGTCATATTTACGTCACTTGTCATATTTACGCCACTTGTCATATTTACGCCACTTATCATATTTACGTCACGTCATATTTACGTCACTTGTCATATTTACGTCACTTGTCATATTTACGTCACTTGTCATTTTACGTCACTTGTCATTTTATGTCACTTGTCATTTTTGGTCACATGTCATTCGTACGTCACTTGTTATTTTTACATAATTTTTATATCCCCCCTCGACCAGAAGTTGCACTTTTGTTTCAAGTAGGCGTCGCGCCGTCAAAATAAACAGCAAAAACTGGTCGTGACGGGGTTAAATCGAGGTCAAAACGCAAAATTAATCGCGGCTCAAGCGTCGCCGGTTCCCACGGCTCTTGGCACCTGCTCGAGTGTTTTGCCAGAAGGTAGCTGCTTTGGAAATTAATGAGATAGTGCCCAATCTCTATCATTATGCCAATTACGAAATGATGTGAAATGTGAACTAGTATGAATTGGGACATAATTTGATAAAATGATGAACTAATCTATAGGAATACGTACAAATAAAATCCATATTATAAGTGCTTATTATGGAGGTGCAACACTATCCCTTTCTTCTCTCTTTCTAACAACAGATTCGGTACAATTATGTACGTAGTTTATGATTATCTTTCTTCTGAGAATCTTTTATATCATACCTAGTTCTTGCACGATAACAAAAAAAGTGCGCCACGGCAGCCCAGACATTACAAGATAATCATTATCATTCTGGGGATAATCAACGAGCCGCCTGCAATCGGCGCACTGGCTATAATCGGTGTATAGTGACTTTAATAGGTGTAATGACTTTAATAAGTGTAGTGACTTAAATAGGTGTACTGACTTTAATGCGTATAGTGACTTCAATATGTGTAGACTTTAATAATATCACACACATTATGTGCAGTAACTTTAATATATGCAGTGACTTTAATGCCTTTAGTGACTTAAACGTATATTGACTTAAACGTATAGTGACTTAAACGTGTAGTGACTTAAACGTGTACTGACTTAAACGTGTAGTGAATTAAACGTGTAGTGAATTAAACGTGTAGTGACTTAAACCTGTAGTGACTTAAACGTGTAGTGACCTTAATGCTTATAAGCATTATATATATATATAGTGACTTTTAATGCT